>WBNM01025024.1:53716-89706 GCA_013399055.1 Ramphastos sulfuratus
TTTTTTTTTTTTTTTTTTCCTAATTTGTACTGGTTGTGTATAAATTTAACCTTCTTGTTGTCCCGCCCCATCTCTCCCCAATTGTTGGCAGAGTCAGTAGCATGTTACGGGCAGTTATTTAATTAATTTCTCTAACACCTACCCCTACACATTCCTATTGAGACAAGGGTTAGATATACATCTACATACTATATATATATTTGGCTATGTGTTTGTATATATATATATATGTTTATGTATATGTGTGATTCGGATTAAATAGACGCTACGATTTTTTTTTTTTTTTTATATATGTAAAAAGAAGAAACAGGAAAAATAGAAAATTCTACATCTTGACTCTCTCTCCTTTTTAATTTTAATATTTGTTATCATTTTATTTATTGGTGCTACTGTTTATCTGTAATAATTGCGGGGAAAAAAGATATTAACACTACATATTGTGTCTAGTGAATTTTTTCAAGATATTCCTTAGTACATATTTATTTTTAAACAAATTACAGATATATCTTAAAAAACTACGACGACAACAACAGCAACAAACTTTTTTTTTGTATTAAAGAATTTAATTCTGACCTTGATTTCCTTTGCCTTCTCCTTCTGCCTTGCATCCTGATTTTCTTCCATTGTCTAGCAGACCCTCCAGCATTGCCTCTGGAGGCTGTAGGGCACCAGCAACCTGACAGTTGGACTCCTGGATTTGGGCCCAAAGCATCTAGGTACTTAAAGCCTGTTGAAATCAAGGGGAGGTAGACAGGTACCAAACACTTGTGCAGCACTCAGCCTGAGTCCCCACTCAGTGACGAGGGTGATCTGCTGGGCAGGAACAATGGGGCAGGACTTCTAGTTCCTTCTCAATCCCTGATGCCAAGGGGTGGTATGGAGGTCCCAACTCTTGTGTGTCTCATCAGGAGCCAAGCTCCATGTGCTGGTCATTGTACAGGCACAAGGAGATGTGATCCTGGTGGAGCTTACAATCTAAGATGAAAGTAGTCTTACGAGCCTGCTCTTCACTGATAATGGACCTGGTGTTTGCAGTCAGAGCAGTGTGTGTGTAACCTGCTGTCTGTGATGGCTCAACGAGACCTCACCATCCTATATGGCACTGAACAAGAACTTTCCATCTGTGACTCTGCTCATCGCTTTTAGCAATCCTAATACAGTTACATCTTTTGTGATCTGCTTTGGGGTCTTTGAGAGGAAAAGCTCTTTGGAAGTGATGTTTTTTCACCAGCCATGGAGGTGAGTGTGTCATGTATCAGTCATCTGGCCATACTGGAAAGGAGCATAGAGGATGTTCCTGGATGTCTGGGAAGTGTCTCACCTGGGCAAATACAGACCACCGAGTTCATAGCTGCCTTAGTCCTGCTCTTGTGAAGGATCTGTTCTTCATTTAGGGTGGACTTTAGTAGCTCAACAGGTGGATCTCCATTTGCAGCCTCTGCAGAGGAAGAGTGGAGGAAAGATGATGAGTACTTGAGAAGGCTTTGATTCGTCTTGTTTAGTAACACCTTGTGGAGTGCAGTGGTGAGGTGAGAAAGTGAGTTGGGGCTGTCTGTGGATGCTGCTGCATGAGGAACACAAGGAGCTGCTTCCCTTGCCTGTTTCCCACTGTGAGGACCTATGGGCTGTTTCACAGCTAGCTGTGCAAGGTGACAAAGACAGCAGTAAATGTGAATTATCTTGGTGTGATCTGGGAAGTGCTTACAAGTCATCAAGCTGAAAAGATTGAAACCGACAGGTCAGTGTCATTCCCTTGGGATCAGCCACATGTGAAATCTCAGCATAACGGAGCCCAGGTCTCCCAAATGGATTGGGCAGTGGATCCTTACTGTCAGTTGCAATATGTAAACCCTGCTCACTGATGGCAAGCTGGGCTGGCTGTTCCTGGTGCCTGGAGGAGAAAAGAATGCTGCATCCCTCTGTTTTCCTACCTCTGAGAGCTCAGGAGAAGTGGGACATCTGCAGAACCAGATTATCTGGTAGCCACCTACTCCATGAGACAATTGCTACACCTCGCTGGCTGGCGCATTTCAGCTGGGATAACTCTACCCACTCAAAGGATTTGCTTCTGTGTGTCTGCAGCAGAGTCAAGGCAGATGTCTCAAACCACTGCAGCAAGAACCTGCCCAAGTCAGCTCTGAATGCACTGCTTGAGGCGTTGGTAGCAGTCTGGCTCTTTGACTGTCCTCCAGGTTGGATATAGCTGGGCCGTCACCTCTTGTGAGGAGAGCAACAGCAGCTCACTGTTGGAGGGGAGCTCAGCCTGTCTGTTGAGCCTGTGTGCGATCGAGGTCCCTGCTCCTGGATAGGTTGGGATGCTGGAGTGTGGTTGCCCCTCACCCTGACCAGGGTTTGCATGTGGCTCAACTGTGCCCCATCCCAAGGTGAGGTGAGGACACATGGAGGGAGGCCAGGTTTGCAGGCTGGTGCTGTGATCTGTGCACAAGAACTTTCCCTCAAAGGCTGCTAGTCACGTCCACATTTTGGTGGCTGACTAATTAAAATGCTATCTTCAGGCAGGTGACTGGTGCTTTCCTTGTGCCTGCTTCATTTATTCTGTGGGATTCAAAGAGCAGAGGCACCATGAAAGGCACGAAAGGGTGGCCTGGGCAGACACAACAGAAAACCCCACTGGCAATGGAAATGAGGGTGCTTTTGGTTGGAAATCCCTTAGTCTTTCCCATTTGGCACCTGCTAGTTTAACCCCATCTCGCTGGTGTCTTATCCTGCTGATCAGGTCTGTAAATCAGCCAGGCTGTGCTTGTCCTCCACCCTCTGCCCGTGGGAGCTGTGGTAGTGAGAGATAGGTGTTTTTATCCCAGACCACACAGGGAGTGTGAGGGCAGCATTTCTGTGCTTGGGACACCTGAAATTTAAGGTTAATCTCAATCATGCAGCACAAGATCTGGAGTCCTAGTTCATGTAAGCACCAAGCTTGTCCCCAGTGTCCCGTTTAGGGCTGGGTCACTGTGACCCCAGTGGCACAGGCAGCTGCTGGTGCCCTGCAACACCCAGTACTCCACTGTGCAATGGGGTGGCTGAGCTGCTGGCCATCCCAGAGGAACAAGGCACTTGTGCCTGGATGTCCAGCCAAGCAACCCATATCTTGTAGGAGATGGTGAATGGTGGATAAGAGCAGGGAGGTGATATCCCCTGCATCCAAAGCAATGGAGAGCATGAAAGGAATGCAAAGAGAGCCTGACTGCAGCTTTGGGGAAGGCTTTTGCTTCAATTTGCAGAAATGGGAGGACTCTGAGTGTTTTGCAGCATGGAGGACACAAAAGTTCCTCCCTCAGATGTCAATTGTTTGCTAGCTGCTTGCACTGGAAAGGTGGTCTCAAGGTATCTCCTGGATGTGTCACAGCTCAGTGTCTGTGTGAGGAGGTTACAGCATTATAGAGGCAAATGGACTTGCTGGGCCTGTGCCACTCATTTATGTGTCCAAGGCTTCCTCCTGGAGTCAAAAAAGCCTTCCCATAAGGATTTCTTTCAACATACCACCTGAGCTGCCTCTATCCATCCAGGTGAGCACTGCTGCACGTTCACAGCTGAGGGACACATTAGGAAATACCTGCACTTCTGGACTGTATCTGTCTGTGGTGATGCAGGACTATCATGCTGATTCTTGCCCTTTATTTTTACCCCACTCTTTCAGATATTCCAGACACTGCTTTGGGGGTGAAAAGAAAAATCCCAATCCATCCCTAATCTGAGAGTCCCCAAGCACCTACTCAGACATCAGGACTGCCTCCCACGATCTGCTGCTGTAGGCTTCTGTGTACCTTTAGCACCCAGGTACTTCTGCTGCCTACCCCACGCTGCCTGTCTCCTGGCCTAACCTAGTGCACACAGAAGGGGAAAGGGGCGCTATAAGACTGATGCCAGGCACAGCAAGTGTTCTGCTAGGGGTTACTCTGATATGTGCTTTGCTAGCTATTCTGGGAGCTGTTGGTGTGCTCTGTACTTGGGGTGTGCTGCATGATGGGACTCAGGATGAGAGAGTCACCTGGCTCTGCTGAGCACTCTGACAGGACCATGAATGAGCCATGAATGAATTCCTACTGAACACTTCCCAGGGAGGTCTGTGTAATGCCAAACTAATCTGAGATGCAGGTCAGGATGTCTTGCTCCTAACCTGTGTGGTGCTTTGAAGGTGAGAAACATTGGCTCTTGATGGCAGTACCTCGGAGTTTTGGCTGAGTGGGTCTGCAGTGAAGGGACTGTGTCTTATGCAAGTTGGGCCTTTCTTGTGCAAGCCTGTTCAGTCGGAACATTATCAAAGCAAAAGGGGGAAAGAACTTAGTTGCAAACCCTATGGACAGTTTGGGAGCAGTGGTACAAGAGTACAATGGTCAGCTTAAGCAAATAATTCCATTCCTCACTTCCTCAGAGATTTTAATGCCATAAGCATGATCTGCCTGAGTTGACCAGAGCCCTTCATCTTGCCCATAACTCCCACCTGGCCATGGTTTGCACTTTGCAAAGACATTCAAGCTGCCATCTCAATGCCTGTTCTTTGCCCTTCTCACTTACAGCTAGCTTGCTGGCACTGGAGGCAGCCTTTGACACAGATATACCCAGGGAGTATATGTTTGTGTCATCAGTCTCTTCTCCAGAAGCTGGGCTCACACCAGTGCCCCTCCCTGCCTCTGTTTGGTTCTGCCTCTGTTAAGTGCAGAAGTAAAAGTGCCAATGGAGTTTTATGGTAGACTCATTCCTTTCAAAAAAGCTGCCCACTTGGAGGGTAGGAGGCCAGTGCAGGAACTGATGTTGGGAAATATAACTTGCTGTCCACCACTATTTTTTTTTCCATCTTGAATTGGCTCATTCCTCCTTCAAGTCCACTTCTTTGTGTTGGCCAGCTGCTGGAACGTTTAAGCCTTTCTTTTTTTTCCTCATTGCAAGGGTTTCATATCTAGGAGAAACAGCCTGTATCTTCTTAGCACATCACATTTCACCTGTGGTGTTGTTGCTCCTGAGGAATAAGAAGCCAACTCCTGCTTCTTTTGATTTATCTCACCTCTGGAACTGTGGCAAATGAGGGGTTCAACAGCACCGAATCTGATTGTTTCCAGTCTCCATAGGCACCATAAATTGTGAGTCACAGGATCATCCTGAGTTATTTGGTGACTAATCTGAGGCTGGCCATAAGGCTTTGGGCCAATTTCTTGCTTACAGTTATTGGTTTGCCAGAGCTGTGTGTTGTGAATGTGTGGTGTAGACCTAGTCAATACACAGCACCTAGGAGAACTTGCTTCCGGAGGAGGTGCTGGTGAGTGAGGGAGTGGCATTGCCCTCTGCACCAGTACCCTACTGGGATGGCTGGATGTACACTGCAAGAGACTGTGACATTTGTGAGTCACTTTGTGGAACTGAGCGTGATCCACACCCCTGCTGAATTGTAGAGACCAGCCACAGACTCAGAGACATCCCAAGAGGAACTATTTCTGAGCTTAGGTTGTCTTGTCAACCAGCTTCAAACGTGCTCCTGTTTTGAATGTTTATCTCTGTGCAGGTTATACCCCATAGCCTAACCTGTTGCACTGCCTGGACTCTGACCTGCTCTTTAGCCTCTGTTTTCTCTGCCTTAATTTCACCCTGTTGCTCTAAGTTTGCACATGTGTCAATAGATATGTTCCCTTCCTCTCTGACATAGACCCCTCAGATGCTCGTGGAGTCTCATCACATGTCCTCTGTGGATATTTCTCGACCAGTGACATAAGATGGTTCTACAAGTCCATGAATTCTGCCCTTGATCAGTCCTGTTCCTCATTTTCTGGCACCTTTCATATATAACAGTAATATTCCTTTTCCTTCAAAAGGTGTCTCGTGCTGAACACACACTAAGGTGGATCACTCCAGAAGAGGTAACAGGCAGCTGGCTTTGTGTCTCTCTTACATCTTGCCACAGCTGGTGTTTCTCAACCTCTTCTGGCAGTTCTGCTTTCCAGAGTGTCCCCTCCCACCACAAAGCAGCTTTGCCCCGAATACATTAGCTTATCTTTTCCCAAGTTAAAGCTCATTTTGTTTCCTGCTCATTTCTAATCTCTCTAAATCCTTTTGGAGGGTTTTTCAGTTTGCAGTGGAATTCACAGTCACTTCTGATAGAGGTGCCAGCTTGGGCAGTTCACAAGGGAACCTTCTCCTTGGTGCTGCTGAGTCAGGAGGGTGCTATGGCTCTCAGGGCTGGGATGGGGGTGGCAGTGCCCCATAGTGTGGGCGCAGGTGTGGCCCTGCACGTAGCTGTATACAATCATTTGGTGAGCTGTAGTTCTCCTTCACCATCAGACAGGAATTGCCTAGCACAGCTGGGATTCAGTGAGTCCTGCTTTGTGTAGGACAGCAGAGGTGTGGGAAGAAAGGGAGTTTGGTTCAGTTGCCAGCTGGGGCACTGATGCTCTGCTTTCCTGCCCACCCTTGATTTCTCCATTCGTAAGGCAAATCCTGTCCTCCTCTTTTGGAACCATTGTCAGGCAGTTAAGTGCCATTCACTTCTTATTCATTTATTGCCAGTTAGTAGGAGGCTTCCCAGCTTGCTGAAATGGCTGGGGATCTCTGTGCACTTCCCCCAAAAGCAAGAATGTCACTGTCATAGAATCATGAAACGACAGGGGTCAGAAGGGATCTCTGGAGATCTAGTCCAATTCCCCCTGCTAATGCAGACATGCCTAGATCAGGTTGCACAGGAACGTGTCCAGGCAGGTTTTGAAAGTCTCCAGAGGAGACTCCATGACCTCTCTGGGCAGCCTGTCCCAGTACTCCATCGCCCTAAAGGTAAACCAGTTTCTCTTTGAGTGAAAACTCCTGTGTTCTAGCTTGTGCTCATTCCCCCTTGCCTATCACTGGTCTTTACCTCATACACTCCACCCTTTAGATATTTATATGCATTTATAAGCTCTCCTCTCAGTTTTCTCCTTTCCAAGCTAAAGACCCCCAGGTCTCTCAGCCTCTCCTTGTAAAAGAGACGCTCCAGGCCTCTAATCATCCTCATAGCCCACCATTGGACTCTCTTCAGTAGTTCCCTGTCCTTGAACTGGAGAGCCCAGAACTGGACACAATACTGCTGGAGCAGCCTCACCAGGGTAGAGTAGAAAGGGAGGAGACCCTTCCGTGACCTGCTGACTACATTCTTTTTAGTGGATTCCAGATTACTGTTTGCCTTCTTGGCCATAAGGGCGTATTGCACTCTTATGGTGAACTTGTCCACCAGCACTCCCAGGTCTTTCTTCACAGAGCTGCTTTCCAGCGAGTCAGCCCCTAATCTATACTGATCCATGGGATTATTCATCCCCAGGTGCAGAACTCTACACTTGCCCTTGCTGAACTTTGTGAGATTCACTGCTGCCCAGCTCTTCAGCCTGCCCAGATATTGCCAAATTGCAACACAGCCTTCAGCCACTCCTCCCAGTTTTGTATCCTCAATAAATTGTCTGCTCACTATCCAGTCCTAGCTGCAGTCATGTCTCCTTGCTCCTCTCCATCACTTGAGAGAATCTCAACAGCTATTTTGTTACCAAGAGTACCTCCTTCCATCTGCTCTTTGTGAAAGGGACAGGTGGAGGAGGGAAAAGATAAAGGCATAGCTCAGGAGGGACTTTGCTGACAGAGAGGTAGGGAACAGTGAAAAGGCGATGAGGATGGAAGCTAAGGAATGTCCTATGAGGTGAGAGAATGAGGAGCAATAGTCTCAGCAGCAGAGTGGTCCAGGCCAGAGACTAACTGGCAGTCCTGGGCATGGGGAACCCTCCCAGTTACAGAAACCCCTGCACTCCCATGGACACATCTCTTGCTGGTGAAAATGCTTTGAGTGCTGGAAAAGTCACGGGTAAGGTTGGAAGAAGTGCCTGAGTTGCTAGCTTTACTGGGACCTGGGGAGCCTTCCCAGGACAGCCCCTCAGCCTCCCCATGCCATGGAGAGCCCTGTTGCAGAAAAGGTTGTTCTGAGGTACTGCACAGCTGCCTTCATGGCTATTGACTCCTTGGAGTCTCCCCTCTCTGTGGGGTGACGATGCAGGCCAAGAGGCATTGACTATTGCCCAGGGCAGCCAACGCTGAGAATCTTGTGCTACTTATACCAGCACAAGAGCTGTGCAGTGTGCAAGACTACCTGCTTTTAGTCAAACCAAAACATTTGCAATCCTTGTTTACAGGGATTTGGCAGCTGAGATGGAGATGGCAAACAAGATCATGGGACTCGTTTGTGATAAACAAATCACAATTTCATTTGCGAAAAAGCAAAATCCAACATGATCCAACCATACTCCAAAAGCTCTGAAGGCAAAAGTCCCCAGACTGCATTCATTTTGACGCCACTGTAGAGGTTCAGCTGGGTGGGTGATTTGCCATAATGACTTCCCTTCCTAACCTTAAATCCTGCCAGTGGTTTCCCTTGGGCACACTTCAGACTCTGCTCTCCGGGCTTTTGCCATATCCCTTTACATCCAGGTTCTACCCTATTTTTATTTACTCCTCGTCTTCTGGTGTTATCAATCTCAGTCGTAAGCCCAGAAGAGGATTGTGTAGATGTCCTGGTCTTGTTGTGGACATTTTAAACAGTTTCTCTCCTAGTTTTAAGTCTTTTGAGCCCTGTTTGCCTTTTGAGTTGTAGATATACATAAAATGCAGGCATCTGATCAGAGGTATCCACAGCAGCTGATAAATATTTTTTCCAGAAGGGACCCTTCAAGATCTGTTGGTGAAGAGGAGAAGTTCTGACTTGTTTTGTGCCAGGGTACCTCACCCTGCACCTATCCAGGGGCAGTTTCAGAGGGCCATTGCACTGCTTCACTCCAAAGCACCTTTACATGTCTTTCAAGCTCCTCAGACATCTGAGCACCATGAGCCAAAACCATTAGCTCCTCATCTTCAGTGTCCTGGGATCATTCAGAAGCAGCCAGAGCATCAGCACCCTGTGGCTTCTTTATTGAAGGCTCTGCTCCAAGCAGTAAGTTTTCACTTTTTCTTTAATCACATCACCAAGTTTTAATGCCCAGCAAGAACTTTGACCCTTATCCAGGGATTAGTTGTTATCCTTAAGAGCTTTCTGCAGCAAGACTTACAAAAGAGCTCCAGCTTTGGAGAATGCAGGCAAATCATGTCCACCGGGTTAATTTTCTTTATTAGCTGACTGCCTCATTTTTCTGTCACAGCCCTTGGATATTGCCTCCTCACTCCAGGAGAAGGGCTGTTCCCATCAGTTCACAGGAAGTTCACTTTTGGGATCCTTGTTATCACTAAACTATCCTCAGCAAGAAGGGGAAATCTTGACCTTGGTGAAATTAAAGGAAAAATGTTATGTTTCCTTGTCAGAATGTTCCTCATCCTGCCTTGTCAAAATTAGGCAGTGATGGAGGGCTGCCAGGCACTCCCTATAAAGAGGTAAAATGTTTTAAATAGGGACTACAGTGGCTACAGTGGCAGCTGGGGTTAAGCAGAGGTAAGCAAAATTCATTCAGCTGTTTAGCAAGCTGTCTTCATGAAAAGAAATGTGGGCATTTGTCTGTCTTTCCTTGTCTCTCTATCAAAGTCCATTTTGTGTATAACCCTGTTTACTGAGCAGCAATTTAGCAAGGCATAAAAGGGGAGATTTTTGTTCTGGTTACTGACTGTTGTTTTTCATGCGTGTGCAAGGTACTTGGGTACGGGAAAACTGGGAGCACAGTGCGTTTTCTCTAAGCAATTAGAGGCAGGATTCACAGGTATATTCTGGCTGCTTCCAGCCTTTCCCGTGACAGAAAGCAGCTGCACACCCAGCATTAGCCAATCTGCTAATAGGCTGTGTCACAAGACACAGCATCACCATGTCTCACAAAGCAACTGCATTGTCCTCTCTAAGCTTATTGTCCGAAATATCACGGGAACACCACCAAATCGTGTCCTGCAGACCGTTCCAGACTAAACATCCATGGCCCAGCTCCCTGACCTGGACTGGGGTCCTTGAGGAAGGAAAGGAGGTTCCTTGATTTTGCTACACTGGGAGGACAGGAGATCTGTGTGCTCAGTTGCCATCTCCATGCAGAACAGCCTGTATGCACAGACTCTGATTCACTCAGAGACTCCTCACTTTGGTGTTTAGACAATAAGTGTGTGGAACATAATAGTGATAAAAATTGGTCTGCAGGTACCTTTGAACCAGGTCCTTAGCTCTCTCAGCCCAGCCAGAGAGGCAGACAGAGCCCTGAACCAGAAAACACTCAATCATTTGAATTTGGGGTGCTAGCTAGAGATAGATCACTAGTCTCTAAATTTTTGAGGATGGGGGGGTGTGAGTAAAGATGGAAGGCAGAGGAATGATGGGGAACCTGCTTGGAAGCTACTACAGAGAATGAACAGGATTTTGAATAGGATTGTTTAACCAAGACAAACCAAAGCTGCAGCCTCTATGAAAGGATTTTTTTTTTTCTTTCCCCCCAAACCCTCTGTTTTGGCTTGGTGTAAAACACACTGGCTAGAAGTTATGGGGTTATGTAACACAGGTGTTCCTCTACCTTGATGCCGTGCCAGTGCCTGGAGTCCTGGGTCCTCTTCTCAGCCCTACACCTTACTTGCCAATTAAGCTGATGTCAACCACTACTCTGGTCTGTGCCTCGATTTCCTCATCTGTTTGTGGTAATAGCAGTATTGTGATGATAACATTACTGAGCTGCCCTGGGGGATTAATGGTGAGGAGTTAAAGAAGAATTAACTGGTAGCCTCTGTCTAATGCTCAGAGAGTCCACAGCAGTGGGCATTGAATGCTGAGCCAGAGTTCTGCATGCTGTGCTTTAGCTTACATTGTAGCCTGAGTCTTCACTCTTCTCTGTGTGGTTCTCCAGAAAAGTTATGCCTTGATTAAGACAAGCACTCAACAGTCTTGTAATGTTATTTTCAGGTGTGCAGCAGTCCGTGTGGGCAATATGCAGTAGCTTCCCAACTGCAATTGTCTTCCCTTGAAACAATATATGCAAAGAAAATTCAGGGGTAATATTTGCTAGGAGAACCCCACATGTTTCATGTGATGACAGAGAAAAAGAAAAAGACTGGAGAAAAAGAGCAAAGTGAAGTGTTGCTTGTAGCACACTAGTGATGCTGTCTTTTAACCATAAACTGGTAAAGGCTGGCAAGCATGGCCCTGAAAGAGAGAAATCTTGAGACTGCAAAGCATCATGCAAAGTCTGCTGGTAGGGTAAGATCAATTACTGGAAAGAAATGTCTGCCGAGAGCTAGATTTGGCCTTCATCTCTATGGTATGAATTGTGAGTCTGGGTTATGACAAGAGCTTATTAAGTTTCAGGGTTTTTCAGTCTCTGAACACCTGTCTCTCTTCCAGGGGTGTTCAAGAGCTCTTCAGAGAAGTCAGTTGCATTGACCTCTGCAAAACATCCAGCAAAGTGTCCTACTTCATCACTTCTTCTGAAACATCAAGAAGCAGTCAGTAGATCTGTGGAAATATGTTCAGCACAGGCAGAAGATCACACTTGGTAGATCATTTCACCTCTCTGCACCTCAATTTCCTTCTCTGTGAAGCAAAGATGTTAAAAACAACGTTTCTCTTAAACAGCAGTTTGATATCCATAGGCCAGCAGAGACCATGGGAAGGGGAGCAATGGGCAGGGGCAGAGCTGTAGAGACATGTGTAGGTCTGAACAAGACCTCAGAAAATCAGGACTCTTCATGGACAGAAGAAGATGGACAGAAGAATGCAGATGCTCAGCTCTGACATATCCTCTCTGTACCCATTTGCTGAAGCTTCACCGTGTGTAACACAGGTTGCCCTGGGGAGTGGGGCTCACCCAGGCTGCCTGCACCTCAGGGCAGGATGCTCTGCTTGAAATCTCTCCCCTGCACACAGCAGGTCCCTGAGGCAGCTGGATAACCACCCCACTGCCCATCCCCACGGATTCTGCCTCCAAAGATGGAACCTCTCTCCCCTGAGAATGAAGCAATGTGGCAACACTCTCAGACCTTGGCTTGTAACAGCAGTAACCTCTGAGCTGCTGACTGTTGCTCAGCAATAAACACCACTTGTGCTATTAATAAACACTATCTATCAGCCTTGGTATTTTTAATGCCAGGACACTGTGCCCTGGCATGCAGAGCCACTCAGAGACTGAAGGCCAGATTCAGAAACTAGTCTAAGCTGACATAAAGCACTGCATGATGCAGCCCTGCAGCCTGTGCATGTTGCAAGGTGGAAGATCTCTGCTCTCCTTGGTATACCAGACAGGATCTAAGTTCCTCCCCAGAAAGGGCTTCCTTTCGTGCCCGTTGCAATCCCAAGGCACTGAGTCTTGGACAGGCTTTACTCGCTCTCATAGCCTGGGACAGATCTAACAGGATCTCTGAACCTCTGTGAGTCAGTGAAAATGCTTCAGCTTCTTCCCTGTGATGTGTCAGTACATTTAGCTGAATCAGCACAGGAATGCTGCCTACTTACACGGTGTCTTTGGACTCACGGTTTGGGTGTAAGAGGTTTCAAGCACCAGTTTAAGATATGTGCCCTGTGCACAGAGGTCGTCAGCAAAGTCCTGATGGGATTGATGCCTCCGAAGAGGCTGCCTGAATCTTGCCCTCCTTGCACGACTACTCCACTGGCAGCTTGGAAGAAAAATAAGAAGGAAAATGAAAATTAAATGTATGGGGGATGGTCATATTTCACTGACGCTCCCAGTTGCTTCCACCTGGCTGGGGTGTGAGCCATCCCTTCATTGAGCTGGACTGTATTCTGATGGGGTTAGTCTATGCCCAGGTGAGGCTGAAAGGGTCTGCTGTAATACCGTGAGGGGGGCATGTCTGTGTGGGAAAGAGTCCAAGGGAGTGATAAAGAGCCGGTTTCACCTGGAGCTCAGCGTTCGACCTTGGAAGTGCAGCTGGGGCAGTGGGTGGGTGGTTCCTCCTGTGCTCAGGGGCAGGGAGTGGGGCTGTGGGTTCTGTCGAGACGGGGTGGGGTGTGGGTGATGTCAGAGGGGAGTAGCACAGCTCCAACACTGGCTATTGCTGGGGAGCTAGCTGGAGTTGCACTCTGGGGGTGATTTGCCCTTTGCTGCTGTGAGCGTGGCAAGGGAGGCTGCAAAGAGTTTTGGAGGGGTGTGGGGTAGGAACGGCCAAGCAAACAGTGAGCTGGCCTAGCAAACAGCTGCCAAAGTGGAACAATTGGGTCCCGTTCTGGTAAAGCTCAGCAAATACTGTTCAAAACCTGCTGCTGGCAGTGGTGCTTGGCCTAGTCATCAGGTATATCACTATCAGAGGGCAGATATAGAGCAACTGGGGAGGCTGGGAGAGGTTGTGCAAGAGAAGCTCTGGCCAGCGTGACTCAACACTCATTAGCAGTGGCACACCTACGAGAAGCCCATTAAAACTGAAGGGAAGAAGCTCAAGTGCCTTATTTCTTCCCCTCACTGTAAAGCATTTCTTCTCCCATGTGTACCTCTCAGTGTTTACAGTGATGGTAGAAAGAGAAGTGCTGCGTATTGTAATCCCTAGTTCTTCCAGCTGCAAATTTCTGGAGAATTAGTCCCTGGCCTGGAGACCTTCCAGCATCCTTGGAAGCAAGTAATTCTAATGGGTAGGGAAAAGGGAAGTGGGAGAACAAAGTATCAGAAGTAACTACTTATGCTCTGGAAGTGAACTTAAAATGAATGGACTTGTTTCCCCCCAGGCATGTTCCCAGCCCCTGTGGCTCTGCCTCTACCCCTCTCTCCTGCCCCATGGCTCCTGCCAGCCCAGTCCTAGGCCCCCAGCATCTCCCTCAAGTCTGATGGGCTTGTCAGTGCTATGATGCAAAGCTCATTTTTCAACCACTAGCTTGGACTCCATTTTCTTTGGATCTGTTCAGTCTCATGCACGCAACCTCTTATAAAGGCTGAAGTAGCCAAAGGATGGCACTGCCCTTGTGCACTGCATACAGCCCTGCGCTGGACTAACAGTGCCTGTAGCACAGTCATAGATATGCTCCTGGAAGACGCCCTCAACTTTAAGGGTGAATCTGTCCTCTGAACACCATTCCCCTGCCAACTTTCCCTTGCTTGCTGGCTGATTCATCCACCTGGTGGATGTAGGGAAGGCTGTGGATATAGTCTGTCTGGACTTCAGCAAGGCCTTTGACACTGTCTGCCATAGCAAACTCCTGGCAAAACTGGCAGCCCATGGCTTGGACAGGGGCACTCTGTGCTGGGTTAAGAACTGGATGGCTGGTTGGGCCCAGAGAGTGGTGGTGAATGGAGACACACCCAATTGGCAGCCAGTGACTAATGGTGTGCCCCAGAGATCAGTGCTAGGCCTAGTCCTGTTTAATATCTTCATTGATAGTCTGGATGAGGGGGCTGAGTCCAGCATCAGTAAGCTTGCAGATGACACAGTTGGGAGCAAGTGTTGACCTGTTAGGGGGCAGGAGGGCTCTGCAGAGGGACCTGGACAGACTGGATAGATGGGCACAGTCCAACGCCATGAGTTTGAACAAGGACAAGTGCACTTTGGCCACCACAACCCCATGCTGGGGACAGAGTGGCTGGAGAGCAGCCAGGCAGAAAGGGACCTGGGGGTACTGACTGACAGCAACTGAACATGAGCCAGCAGTGTGCCCAGGTGGCCAAGAAGACCAATGGCATCCTGGCCTGTATCAGGAATAGTGTGGCCAACAGGACTAAGGAAGTCCTTCTGCCCATTTATTCAGCACTGGTCACGCCACACCTTGAGTACTGTGCCCAGCTCTGGGCCCTTCAATTTAAGAAAGATGTCGAGGTGCTTGAATGTGTCCAGAGAAGGGGACCAAGGCTGGTGAGGGGGCTGGAGCACAACCCAATGAGGAGAGGTTGAGGAAGCTGGGGGTGTTCAGCCTGGAGATTAGGAGGCTTAGGGGAGATCTCGTTTCTCTCTACAACTACCTGAACGGAGGTTGTACCAGGTGGGGGTTGGTCTCTTCTCCCAGGCTCCCAGTGATACAGCAAGAGGACACAGTCTCAAGCTNCCATTCCTGGAGGTGTTTAAAAGGAGGCTAGATGAGGCAGTTAGTACCATGGTTTGGTTAATTAGAAGGTGTTGGGTGATAGGTTGGACTCGATGATCTTGAAGGTCTTTTCCAACCTGGTTAATTCTGTGACTCTGTGATTTCTCAGACATGCCCTTGAAGAAAGCAACAAACTAGAGAGAGAAGAGATTTTACATTTCAGGATATAAATACCCTGACCTGGGATGTGCAGAGTGGAGACACAAACAGAAAGTATGTCTGCAGCGCACCTCTCTGACATTGGTGTCCCTTGCTGGTATTTCACTGGGAAAAATGGCTTCATTTTTCTGCTCCCTTTAAAGACATCAAAACTTATGTTTACCCTGAAGTGCTTAGTACTCAGCTGTAGGACTGGTCTTGGAGTAAAATTCCCTGAAGTCACTTCTCCATTAGTATTTTACAAGACTCTTCTCCATTAATATTTTACAGTCATCCCTTGGGTATGTCTGCATTACATTCTAGAGGTGTGATCATAGCTTGGTAAACACACCTTAATGAGCTTGCGTTTTAATCTGGATTTTAACCTAGTTTTCTGCCTGTTAGCATGGATACCAGTAGTGGTGTGTCTGTCACTAAGATGCCTGGATTGCAGACCTTCCTTGGCTGTCTGCTGCTCTTCATACTCTCCCATGAGTCCCTAGGTAGTTTAAGACGGCTCAAGGATGTTTCTCTAACCCATCTTCATGATTTCTGCCTGCTGTTTTGGCATTTTGCAACACTATCAAACTCCCACCACATCCTCCAAACCAGAGCCACTACAAGTGCTTCCCTTCTGCCCTGTTGTTCTCAATGTGTGTCTGAGCTCTTCAGGTTTCTGTTTTGAACGAAGGTGCGCAGCCCTCTTGCAGCTTGGAAGAAGGGATCTCTCTGCAAAAGGTCTCTGAGAGGTGCACTGGATTCTGCAGCAGAGATGTATGGTCCCAACCCTCTTCACTGAGAGTGGTTCTGCTGTTGGAGACAATTATCTGACACAAAGGAGACAGGTCATATTGCCCCATCCTTCCTCCCCATGCACCTCTCTCCCACCATCATAGTGCTCACATCAAGTCTTTAGGAGCGGTTTTCTTTCAGAAGCACCATCCTAGGCTCACTGTCTTTTGTCTGATTCAGACTAGATTTCTTTCTGTTTTTTCCTCTGCTGGCACATAGAAGAGTGACACCCTCACAGGGGAGAGTCCAGATGTACTCCAAATTATGTCAGCTTTGATTTATTATTGTTTAATATCATGTTGCTTATTGTTGCCGTTGCATAGTTAGTTCAGTTTTGGAAAGATTGCTCTTCTTTGGACAGGACAGATGGTCTGAAAACTAATTTTTTTTTTTCCTTGCCTACTTAAATATCAAAACCAGGCTGTTCCATCATCAGAGCTTTGCTCAGGCAAGACTTTTCCTTGTCAGAAGTGGCAGGGGAGAAGGTGTGGATAAGGGGGAGAGCAAGAGAGGGTTAAGTGTGCTCTATCACAGTTGAGACTGCTCGGTTTGTTTCATTGTCATGCCTCCACAGAGCCTCTTTCCACTTCTGCCACTTTCCCAGTTGTCTAATACAGAGCTGTGTCTGGGGTGAGGCCAGTGCCAGACACTGGGGAAGAGGGGCAGGAAATGTGGCTGCAGGTAATTACAGAATGACCTTCTCAGATGTGTCGTTTTGTCTTAATCCCCATCAGTCAAGGCTGGGTTGTATCCTGGAGCAAGAGGGCTTAAACCTGTTAGATTTTTATTCTATCTCATGTAGCTCTGTATGTTCCCTTTAATCCATCAAAACATCTGATACTTTTGTGTTTCCTGAAAAGCTCTTGGCCTCCCTGATGACAATGATTTCCATCTGTGCTCTCCTTCAGATTATTTCCAGGCTCCTTTTGGTAAGTATGTGCATTCATGGAGATGTGAGCTCCCACTTTATGAATGAGCTCAAGGACTAGCTGGGAAAACTGCTTGTGCTCTTACTGCCTTACAGGCTCCACAAAGCACGACTTCCTGTCCTGCAGTCATCAGGACTGTGGATCCTGGTCAGCATAGATTGGTCCTCTTCTGCTTCTTGCCAGGATCACAAGCCAAGCCGTCAGGCTGTTCAGAGCAGGGAGAAGATTCCAGGCAAGTGGAGAGGAAGGGCAGATGCCCAGAACCCACACGCTCAAGCCAGCTCCAGTTTCAGTTTCAGCAGAGATGCTACCTGACACACACTTTACTCCTTGAATGTTCACTGGGCAGATGAAGAACACCGCATTTATTGCCATTACTACTTTTAGCATGCAGCTCTCAAGTGCATAGACTTGTATCATCTCAGAATGTTCGCTTATTTTGTTTGGCCTGAATCCTAGAAGACATAACTGTGGGTTTCCAAATATTTAAGGCCAATGTGTTATTTATAAGCCATGTTGGAAACATTCTGAGCATGTGGATGTTAGTGAGCCTGGGTTTGGTATATACATGCACCTCAAGTTTGAACATTCTGCAGTACTGTTTGTGGTGATTACATCTGACGTGAGCAGTATCTGTACCTGCACTGGTCCCATGATTAATCTCTCTTCTTAATGTTTTCAAATACGCCAGCAAACAGCAATCAAATAAGGCAGGTAGGGAAGGACTGAGGAAGACCTTGTGTGCTTTTGGATACCTTGCAGCACCCCAGTTTAAACTCCTAGCAGCCATCACATTCCTCCTCTCTACTCTCCTTTTGCCCCTAAAAGAGCCATCTTCCTTTTTTTCTGAGATGGTGACCTCTATCCTTGCCATAGCATGCCCACCTGAGTTGAGCCTCCTGCCCTCCGTCCGCTCATCCCTTGTGGCATTTAAATGGAGCTCATCTCCTTGCTGGCTGCCCATGGCATCCATTCTCAGCAACCTCTCCTCTGGAATACATGATCCTTGCAGCACAACTGCCCACCAATCAGCTGAGGCAGAGCAGCTCCTGGGGCCCGCCTTTTCCTTCTCCTGAAAGAGCAAAGAAGCTGCTCCCTGGCTGTCCTCAGCAGCTGATGCTATCTCTACCATGATGCAGGCAAGCAGCCCTCAGCCCTTGTAGTAACCATACCAGGGTAACTCTCTCCTGCTGCCTGTGTGCCTCTACCTGTGAGGTAGACTGAAGTCCAGGACTCTTCCATCTGTTTTCAGCCAATGAGAAAAGCTTTTCCTCCGGCAGCACCAAAGCTTGAGAAAGCCTCTGCTCTATGCTTGAGGCATGCCCTCAAGTTTTTTTGAGGGAACATGCATCCCATAGTTCCTATGAAATCCACCGAGCTTTGTTTGGTGTGTTCAGGCTTTGACTGAGGACTGGTTCTCCAGGGGACAGCCTTGGCTTTCCTACCAAACCACAGGAGGTCTGAGATTTTGCTGCCTGCTAATTGAGACAAGATAAAAGTTTGCGTCAGGGGTGCCTGCTCCTGCTGACATCATCATATCCAGTGGGCCTGTTCTGCTTGGGTGTTAATTGTGTCTAGGAGTGCTCACAGCTGCCCTGTGTCACTGAGCAAGGAAAGACACTATCCACCCTGGAAAGCTTTTGCCTAATTAGACAAGACATATAGGGAAGGAGACAGAAAGAAGAAAGTGGCAAAATGGCTTGTCCTGGGGCTGCATGTTGGATGAGTTGTAGCAGAATGACATGAAGCCAGGTCTTGTGATTTGAGTGCTACAGGCACATGGCACCTCCACACCAGGGCTTCAGCACGATGTGGCACTGGCCCCATCTCAAGGCCAAACACTCTCCATCTCACCCTTTTCTTTTCCCCAGGGGCTGCAGGAGGGTGCTTTCCTCTCCTGGCACCGAGCACAGCTTGATAGGGAAAGCCTGGCCTGGCTGGGAGCATGGATGGGAGGATGCAGAGGTGAACACTGGCTAGTTGGCAGCCCCTGAGAGGGTTTGGGGCACTGTCTGAAGTGGGTAGTGACACCTTGGCAAATGGTGGGACTAAACTGCAAATGTGGTTCTGGAGCCAGGGACAGGCAGGTGTTGTGGCTGATTCTGATGATAAATGTGCAGCCAATAGTGAGCTGTTCCCATCTACTGTGGGTGGATTCCCCCCACCCAAAAAAGAGACTGTAGCACTGATCACTAAGCCTGAGGACACTTCTCTGAGGTTGTGGTGTCTGATGTTGCACCAGTCAGTGGAGAGAGAAGACCATGGGTCAGGCTCCACACAGGGCACTGGTACCGTTGTACTCTGTCCCCATCTAAATCTGCCATGGAGCAAAGGGCCTTAACTAACATCAAAACCACCCCCTTGATACTTGCCTTGTGTTGAGCATGCCTCCAAAGTAAAATGAAAAAGGGCTACTTTATCTTGATTTCAGTAAAACATTTGACACCATCTCCCACAGCATCCTTCTGGCTAAACTGAGGCAGTGTGGTCTGAGATGGATTGGGAACTGGTTGAAGGAAAGAAGTCAGAGAGTTGTGGTCAATGGGATAGAATCTAGTCGGAGGCCTGTAACTAGTGGGGTCCCACAGGAGTCAGTACTCAGGACCAGTTCTGTTCAGTATATTCATCAACGACCCGGATGAGGGCACAGAATGCACTGTCAGCAAGTTTGCTGATGACACCAAGCTGGGTGAAGTGGCTGCCACACCAGAGGGTTGTGCTGCCATTCAGTGGGACTCAGGCTGGAGAGTTGGGCAGGGAGAAATTGAATGAAATTCAACAAGGGCAAGGGTAGAGTCTTGCACCTGGGAAAGAACAACCCCAGGTATCAGTATAGGTTGGGGACTGACCTGTTGGAACACAGTGAAGGGGAAAAGGATCTGGAGGTCCTAGTTGATGGGAGGCTGACCGTGATCCAGCAATGTGCTCTTGTGGTCAGGAGGGGCAATGCCATTCTGTCTGTATTAGAAGGGCTGTGGCTAGTAGGTTGAGAGAAGTTCTCCTNGTCTATGATTCTATGATACCTACACTTCTCTGTATGCTATGGGACACATTCTTGTAGGCCAGCAAGATCCCTCAGTCTCGCCCTGATGTCACACTCTGTGACATCCAATTCGGCTGCAGCATTGAGAGGCTTGAGTGACAGGACACACAAAGAGACCATCCCAGGGTAGGGCCCTCCTTGCTGAGCTGTTTTATTATGCTCCCCACAATTATTTGGGGTACATCAGGATCTTTACATATCCTGGCAGAACACTTTATATCTTATGGTGATTGTAAGTTCTTTAGACAGCAAGCCAAGGTCTTGCAAAGGAGGGGAAGGGCAGGAGTGAAAGAAAGAGGCCCTGAACTGTGAACCACTGAGTAGAAGAAAGATGCTTGTTTTGGCTGTTTCAGTAGAGTTTCTTTGAGGTACCAGCAGCCACTTGGGAGCTTCTCTGTTTCCCCAGAGCCCTGAAGCCTGAGTGGAAGAGGAGTTGTTAGTAATAACGTGCTTGCAGTGAGCTGAGAGAACCATAGATACTGGGCTTCAGGTTCGAGCTGGGTCTGCAAGTCATTTTGGTGCTTGCCTTCTCACACATTATGGCCTACACTCGTGGGACTTTATTGGCCTTGTTCAGCTTTCTGATGTTGGGGATCACCTGCCATTTTGCTCACAGGTTCTGTTTGTTGAGGAAAGCTGGGGCAAGCAAGGAGGTGTTTCACCTTTCTCCCTGATTAGATGAGCCAGTCCCATGCAATTAAGCAGCTTAGCTCAAGGCAACAGAAGCCATTATCGCTGGGCTCCTCTGCTCTGCTTGAACTCTATTATTGCTGCTAAAAATGTCCGAGAAAGAAAACATTTCCTTCTCTCCTTGGCGTCTTCCTGGCGCTGGCTGTGTGGCAGGTGCATATCTGAGATACCTCTATGCGCATCTATCTGATCACCCTCTCTCCCCAACTTCAGGCTCTCTCATTTGAGGTAGGATGGGAGTCAGTCTCAAAACAGAGCAATAATACCTGGACAGGTGTTACTCTTAGCCCTCCTTGGGGAAAAATGCTTTGGTTTGGCAACCTTCCTACCTCTCAAGGAGAGAGCTTATCTTGGCTGCTAAAAGCGCATGCAACAGTCTCCACTTGCCTCTTAGGAAACAGCAAGGGTTGAGAAGAAGCCTGCCTCTGCATGTCTCTGTTGTTCTCCCTCCATTCTCTATTGATTTAGACTGACTGATTCGTCCTTTCTAGTGGGGCCAAGTCAGCTTAAACCAATACACTTTCAAAGGAAAATACACACAAGCCTACACATATGTACATACATACATGTGCCAGTACACAGAACCACAGTACACGGCCATATCCTCAAACACAACTGATCATAGAATCACCAAATTATTAAGGTTGGAAAAGACCTTTAAGATCATTGAGTCCAACTGTAACCCGACTACCATGACCACAAAACTATATCCTGAAGTGCCACATCTACAAGCTTCTTGAACAACTCCAGAGATGGCAACTCCCTGGGCAGTCTGTTCCAGTGCCTCACCACTCTTTCAGTAAAGTTTCTTTCAGTAAAGAAACTTTTCCTAATATCCAATCTAAACCTCCCCCCAGCACAACTGATGCTTGAAGGCCAGGCATATTCACTCTTGTCCAAAATAACTGACCTTATTTTCCTTCACAGCTGGTCCTTGTTAATTTCCTACCTGCCTACCCAGATGTGTCTCAGACAAGTTTCCCTGTTGTAATTCATTGTGAGTTTTCACATTCTGGTACAATTATCACCTACTTACGTATTAATACAGACAATTAAAGTTATTTTCTTTTAGAAAGGTATCTCTAAGCCATCTGGCAGGTTAGAAAGTGCTCAGTGTCTGTTGGCGCAACAATAGCCATGATATGGTCCAGGTTTTTTTCCCCACCCAAATAGCCTAAGAAAGTGTCCCAGGCTGTCTGAGTAGCTCTAAAAGAGGCACTTCCATAACACTTCAAACACCACTTTTGCTACTGGCTGTGAAGTGGCCCTGCAGAAGGTGTTGGTGTGTGTCATAGAAGCTAGAAACTGTGCTGCTTAGAAGAACAGGACAGCAGAGACTGAGAATCAGGGCATGGAGGGTAGAGTCTGAACTTAGGTGGGAGAGAGTAAGGAGATCTTTGGAGGTAAACTAATGCAGCTAGTATCAGATGCTGAAGCACATAACCTCAAACAATATACACTACCTTTGACATAACTGAACTGTGTGACAACACCTGTCTCTTTCTTTCAGTAGAAGCAAGTCTTCTACTATCACCCTAACTGGGAAAAGATCAAAATGAACTGCTTTGGCTTTAAGATGAGAAGCTGTCCAGGATTATGTAGGAATATGACCTTTTATCCTTATGAAAGGTCTCTGATTTGAAGAGCTCATTGCCTTTCTTTGAAGAGGTTGAATGGAATTTAAGATCTAAGCTGCAGAAATGAGAAATGGAATTTGCTGCCAAATGTGACAGGGAGTAGAGCTTTCTGGTGGGCTAGATAACAGTTTACAGAAGCAAAGAACCATCAGAAACATTTCCCCCTTCTGTTTTACATGAGTGCCCTCTTCAAAGCTGCTTTCTCTGACTACAATACCTGGTCAGCAAAATGAACCACCTACATTACCCATGTACTTCTGCCCGTGGGAGAGGAATGAGGAAAGAAGGAGTCCCATTGGATAGATGTTAGTTACACTGCCTCAGGTGCTTCTAGAAGGTATTCAGATGCCACCATGATATATTCATGTAAGGAAAGGAGCAACTCCAGGTTTATGCTACTGTGGACTGGGGGCAAGCTGCTGATGGGACATTTGGGTAAGAGCAAAGTGTCAGAAGTCTGGCCCTATAAAAATAACACATGGGTAGAGATAGAGAAATGGGAATCTCTTCTTGTGAAGTGCAGTTAGAAGAGGGCTTTATTTTTTACTTTAGCATACAGGCTAACCTCATGAAAGTGTAAGGTCCTGCATCTGAGTTGGCTCAGTCCCAAGCACAAATCCAGGCTGGGTGGCAAATGGCTGAGAGCAGCTCTGAGGAAAAGGACCTGGGGGTCTGGGTTGATGAAAAGCTCAACATGAGCCTGCAGTGTGCGCATGCAGCCCAGACAGCAACAGNCACTCTGGGATGGGCAATGATGAACTCATTTCTGAAACTGGTCATCCCTGTGTTCCTGTAGACACAAATATTCCCCCCCCACCCCGCCCCAATGCATTTACAACACACAGAGGAAAGTGACTTCATGGCATTCCTTTTCTGACTGTTTCCCTGCCATGTGCTTTCTAAACATAGACCTAAAAATCAGAAAGCACCAGGAGAATTATGGGTTTCTACACCCTATTGTGCTTTATAATAATTATAATTATTGTAAATATGGCCTAGACACTGTAATTTTCTGCTCTCCATTGGGTCTTTCTTTTTCATTTTCTTCTTCTTTTTATGACTGTTTTCTAAGAAAGTTTTCATGTGTCACCTTATAGATAGGAAATGGCAGAGTCAACTCTTAAAATAAAAGGAGAGGAGTGGCTTGGTGGGGGATGAAGAAAGGGATGAGAAGGGAATGAGGAGAGAGAACTACCATATAGTCTGTGGTGATGGCACCAATGGGGACAATCAGGAGACTTGGTGCTGTGCCTATTCTAATGCTGACCTGCTATGTGATTACAGGCTCAGTTTTGGTATCTATTTTTGGTTCTGAGGTCCTTATCTCATTACTTGGCTCCAACTATCTGATTTTAAGCTCAGAGGTTCTGAGCATTTCACATGTGCCATTCCTGGCTGAAGTTGTAAGACGACGTGCTGTAGATATTTGAACAAGTCAAGTATTTGTGACACTGTTCAGGTACAGCCAGGAAAATCTGGTTTACAGTGTGGATAGATGTATGCTATGGTGTGGACTCTAGTCCTATGCCTCATGAGTGTTCAGAGCAGAGATGTGACTGAGATTTGTCTTCCTGCCTAGGAAGCCTGCTGTGGATGTTAAGACATGGGGTAGAGTGGAGAAAGACTGAGAATCAAGTATGTCCAGGTTTTGTCCCACCAGGAAATTAGACTGTGGCTGGGATGTGGACTTAGACAGATAAAGTTGAAAATAGTCCTGCATCTCAGAGAAACAGAGCTATTGCCACCTGGAGCTTTGCACTGGGGAAAGGAAAGGTGCAGTAAGCAGCGTCGGGGAAAACAAAAGACAAAATATCCACATGCTCTGGAGTCAGGGAAGTCAGTTTACATGAATTCAGACTGAACTTAAGGAATTAGAAAGATAATGGAAGCAGGTAAGACAGCATTGGATAAGATCCTTCTATGGTAAAAGACATTTGGGATATGATGTGATAGATAGTAGAAAAATAGCAAAAATAGCTGTGTGATGTAGAGGATAGGAAAGCAGAAGACAGGTAAAGGAGAAGCCACCTGAGGAAAAACCTCCTGCAATGAAAATCACTATTTTTAATTAACTGAGTTGAAACATCATCAACAGCAACTTAGCAGAGATTCAGGCTGAACTGAATCCAACTTCTGCCCAGACAGGGTATTTGCCCAGACAGCCCCAAACTCAGGCTTCTTCCTCCCCTCAAGAGCCTACCCTGGAGACTTCCAAAGCAAAGTAAAGCAAAGAGCAGAAAGCTGTTCTCCATCATGTGACCAGGAGGACCTTGGCTTTATACAATTTTAAAGCAAACATAGGAGTCTTACTGTGCAACTTTCTACGAAGAGTGCAGGGTTCA
This sequence comes from Ramphastos sulfuratus, assembly GCA_013399055.1. Taxonomy (NCBI): domain Eukaryota; kingdom Metazoa; phylum Chordata; class Aves; order Piciformes; family Ramphastidae; genus Ramphastos; species Ramphastos sulfuratus. The sequence goes on from WBNM01025024.1 coordinate 78,271, forward strand.
CAGTGTAGACTAGGGGCTTGAGAGATTTAATTATTCTTCCAACGAAAAGAGAAGCAGTTGAGAAATTGCAGCTGGTTATGGGACTTAGGATTTTGGCTTCTGTTCCCACACTTGGCATGTGACTGACTGTAGCCTGGAAGTGAAAAGTGGGTGAGTGAAATTTAATTCTTACCTTTCTCACTGTCCTACAGCAACCTACTGAATCACTCTCAGTACAGCAACATCAGTAACTGCCTCACAGAGGGTTTCCCTGATGCTGAAGTAGTCGTTTTCCAAGTGGCTAGAAATCTGCTGGTGAAACGTGGTTTGGAGGAGCAGTGATTATCCCTTTACCTTATGGGGCAAGAACTTCCAACAAATCTTGGGTGTTTGCCTCTGGTCATCCATAAATACACTGCTATTGCAGGGAATGCAACAGACTGAGCAGAGGCCTCTGCATTAAAAGGAACAGATGCAGCAGTATTTGGAAACAAGTCAAATCCTCTGCTATCTGCATTTCTTACAAATACCACAGATTCCGTAGTTTGTGCCTCCATCATTCCAAGCTGTTGCTTTGACTTGCTAATAAAAAAAAAAACCTTTTTTTTTTTTTTTTTTTTTTTGGGTTAACACTCAGATGTTACTTTGTCTCAAGCAATTTGTCAAGAACATGGAGTTTGCTGGATTCCAGAAGGAAAAATCTGCAGGGATCCTGATCCTGGAGGGAAAACTGCCAGCCAGGTATTTACAAAAAAAGAGATGATCTGCTTGGATTTGAGAGTGTACTACAAGCTAGATGATTATCTGATGTAAAATTGACAGTTTCATTGAACTAATTGAAGCTATGATGATTTATAACTACTGAGGATTTTGCCAAGTCTATATAAAGAGCTCTAATTAAATCCCTTTCAAAGTGGCAAGAGTTAGTACCAAGAGATAAATCTTGATGTCCCTGCCAATTGTCTTCAAATTTCTGCTCTTTCTTGACACTGTAAAGTATGTATGGAGCTTTCATGTTTCAGGTTCAGCCAACTCACTTTCTACTCCTCCCAGGTTTGCTGATGCAACTATACGAGCCTACGATGAGTCACTGATCACAGCTATAAACAAATAGCAAACCTAAAGAGATGAGCAGCCTCACAAACAACTGAATCAGCTGAGAGCCAATGTATGGTTCATGTGCCAAATTCTAGCTTGACCCATGGAGAGACATATAGCAACAGAGCAGGATCACCAAGCCTTGCATTCTGAACTTGGCTGACTTTCCAAGAGACAGGCAATGTCTTGTTCAGCAATTGCCAATACTCGCAGAAGAGAGGACTGGCAGAAATTTTACAGTTGGTATGGAGCAGATATTAAGCAGAAAGCTGGACTAAAAGTACCTGAGGATCCCTGTGAACATGCAAAAGTAAAGATTTAGCCACTCAGAGAACTGTCCATTGTGGACTCACACCATCTTCCCCACAGACTTGCTCATGGTCTAAAGGCAGCACTCAGTGGCTGTTTTCCCAGCACTGGGTGGAAGATGGCCCACTTCATTGCAAGATTGCCAGAGAGCTGTGCAGTAGCTGCTGCTCTTCTCTGGGCTCTAGGTATTGTTTTTGAAACATGGACCTCGGGCTGCAGGGTTACGCGGGTTACTGGGAGGACTTAAAAAAGGCAGAGCTTGATGATCTCCAGAGTAGGCAGCTGGCAATTTAATTTCAGCACGGGTAGGTACAAGGTAATGTAACATGAAAGATTAATTTAAACTAGTTATGTAACACAACAGGTCCTAAATTAATTATTTCTTACTCAGGAAAACATCAAAGTCCTTTTCAAGCTCCTTAAGCAATAGCAATCACTTTGCTAGCTAACTAGCACTCTAGAGGTTCTGTTACAATACAAACTGAAATTATGTCTACATTTGAAATAATGTACTTAGATTTTGTCACTTTTCTGAAAGACATATCAGAAATAGAAGGTATCTAAAGATAGGTGATGCAAATTATTAGAAAACCTAGAAGGATTTCACAAAGAAAAGAGTAGGGCCATTAATTTAGTGAGAAGGATGTGACATGGGAATGAAAAGAACAGTGGCAAGGAGAAAGCACATGGGACTGCTATTTAGCCTTTATTAAAATACCAAAATGTGAGAGAGAAAGCTCTTGACTTAAAGTACTGTAACTGAAATACACAGTGTAATGCGGCCTGTAACCTATGGAATTCACTGTTTGAAAATACGTGTGGGGCCAACTGCTTAGGAAGACATTGCTCTCACATTTTCCATACATGAACAATAAAAATATCATCCACCCCTACACCAGCTGGGATAAAAAACTACACGGGATGTAAAACTTTGTCATGTTTGACAATAATTGCTGTGAGCTAGATGAGGAAGCCTATTGCATAACTGTCCACTCTGAGGGTTTTACTACCTCCCATGAAGCATGTGGTGCTGGTGGCTAGCAGAGATGGGATACTGGGAGGGAAGATTTGTTTTCCTTTGTGGTCCCCCCTCTCCTCATCCAGAGTAGATCCTCTGGCTGTTCTGAGGACCTCTGCAGCAGTGAATGGGACAGGCCACCCTCCTTGATGGTCTCAGCAGCAAGGGCTATGTTTGGCATGTTTGGTGGTCTGGTGATCTGGCCAAAATGAAATGTGCCTCTGGCCTTGGGACATGTCAAAGCTAGCAGTCATTTGTCCAGCTGCTTGCAGAAGCAAACTCTGTGGGCAAGAGTCATCAGTAGGGAAGCTGCCCATCTGTTGCAGGCATCAGCATTCCCCTCGAGATAGAGATTTTCAGGTGAAGTACTGCTGTGATCAGAAAGCGTGAAGCTGTTCCCTGAGGCAGCCAGCACCCAGACTTGTGAACTGATTTGGAGAAGAGGGCTGAAAGTCTGGACTCGGCCCAAAATCTGTCACAGAGCTGGAGCACAGGACCAAAAAGCCTGTCATTTGAAGTTGATGCCCAACCCAGGAGCCTAAACTCAAGAGCATCAAAATATGAACCCAACGGGAAGGAGGCGCTGACTCCTTGCCAAAAGATCTTTTATGACTATTCATCTGCAGTGCAGCTAGGTGCCAGCCAAGAATGGGACTCTGGTGCTCGAGGCTATGTTCATACAGAGCAGCAGATAGGAATCTAACAGCTGTGGCTATTTCAATGTCTAGAAGTGATGAGGAACTGGGAGAACACCGATGCCATGGATTGTCCTAGCATGTTGAAAAGATCAGGCCCATGATAGAAGTTCTCCTTAGCTCTTGCTTGCTGATTTTTCAGGGCAAGACCCTCAATCTTTTGGTGAAAAGAGACATTCTGAAAGGCATTTGCAAGCCATATGAATTATTTTTCAAGTTTCTTATTGAATGGATTCACATAGACTTCCCAGTTTGGCATTTTGCATTTTGTATTTCATCCATATTCTGGAATTTCAAAGCATGAGTCAGAAATCCTAATTCATGTGCTTTCTGTGTTTTACAATGAGTGCTGGCTGGTTTAGGATAAAGTTTTCTTGCATAACGCAGCAATGGATTTGAAGTCTTCCATTCTTCTGTTTTTAAAGAAAATTAAGAGCAGCTGTTACATAGTACTAATTAAAAAAAAAAAAAACCTTATCTTTCTCTACAGATCAAAGTGACTTTTGTTTGTTTTGTAATGAAACAGTCTGACAAAAAGTCAAACACAAAAAGTGTCAGACTACTTCATTACAAAACAAACAGGAGACACTTTGATCTGTGAACAAAAGATAAGATGTTTTAATTAGTACTACATAACAGCTGTCCATCATGATTTAAGAAAGGAAATAAAACTCCAATATTTCAAGTCTTTCATATGGTGATGTGCACTGAGAAACTCTCATGAAGTTGAAAGGCATTGCAACGAAAATTGGAAAAAAGTTTGAATTTTAGAAATTTATGAAGTATTTCTCAGCTCAGAAGAAAGAAGATGCCCATAGTGATGTATTTTGCCAGGGGAAATTTCCATTGACATCAATAGCTGGTTATCAGAATCAATGCTTTTAATCAAAGCATCTTTTAGGATGAAAAGCTGTGTTTAAAAACATTCCAGACTGCTCTGCCTGCAGACACTGGTTTCAGCTGTGGCCCTGATGGGTGGGGTGTGGAGGTGAATAAAACATAATGCAGAAAGAGCCTCACCAACAGCAGGCGGGGGTGATGCAGATGCAGCGGTCCAAGAACATATCACCTGATTAAGTTATTCTGTACTTATGGCCAGTTCTTGACACCGCTTTGTAATCCACCATGAAGCCACATGCATTCATGGAAGTGTTGAGGGGAAGGCAGATGACTTCAGGTCTTGCAGGTAGTGCTGACTGTTGAGAGACAGCAAGTGATCTCAGCCTTTTTGGTAAGGAATGAGGCACCTTTTTGATGGATTCCTACTGAGCTTTTTTGTGTTCCTGGATCAGGGCAAGTGTTATGAAGCTAACTGTCAAATATCTCCAAGAGCAATGCAAGTCTGCTCTTAGGAAAACAGCAGTTATCTATTAGTATTTCCACTGATTCTCCATGGGTCTGTGTGCTAAAGTAAACCTGACAAAGGAAACTCCTATCTCAGGAAACTACACTGGCAGAGGGAAAATAAATAGTAGGCAGACCCCATTCCTACCAATGAGGCCAGGGTGATGGATGACCAGGCAGTGGGCAAGTGTATGATAGGATTGATTAATGATCTGAGCTGTGAAGTTCATTTTGCTCTCCTCTTCCTCCTTGGTAGCCACCAATGAATTTCCTACAGGAATCCCATAGAAAGGGTCCTTAAAACAGCATCCTGGGATCTCAGGGGCAAGTAAACATCAGTCTCAGCCCAATTCTTGGACGTCAGCTCTGCCCCTTGTTCCCAGATCGTTGAGAGCTGCTGGGCTATGCTGCTTGCTTTTCATGGTCTCCTGTTTATCTCACCTTTGGTCCTGCTGTTCATTCAAGTGCTATATAGTTTGTCAGGATTTGCTGAGGGAGCAAAGGTCTTCTCAAGCAGAAGATGAGAGCAGAGGGAAAACAGCCTCTGGCTTCCACAGTTGTCCACAGCTTGCTTCAGAGAAGTTGCTCAAGATGAGCTGACAGGTAATAGGTACAAAAAAAAAAAGATAGCAGTAGCAGTATATTGGCAAAATTTTGAGGCCTCTGGGACTTTCCTTTCTGATTGTTTTTGGTTGACTTCTCAGTGTCTTTATGATGATGATGATGATGATGATGATGCAGTCATTGCTGATTTTACTTTCAGTATTTTATCAGGAATGTTTTTTATGGTTGCACTAAACTCTGAAATGGAGATGGGGTGACTGCTGCTGCTGCCTCACCCCAGTCCTTCATATTTACAGTGTCCAGTATTCATGTTACAGTTGTGATAGGTAAAAGAATGTAAATAAATAAAGTGTCACGGGGAAAAAGTATGCCTTTTCCTTGGACCATCTCATGCAGTTAGGAAAAAGGACAAGCTTTCAGGCACCTGAAGGCAGGGTCCCCCTCACTTAATTGTATTCTACAACAACGTAAGACACTAAGATACAGCATTTTAGTTCTTCGAAGAGGAAAACTTTGGCAGCCTGGGCCTCTTTGACAGGATCCTTGATATCTATGCAAGACAAGCACAGGCCTTCAATCCCTCAGTCACTGCTGAGACTTAAATAGCGTAAAATTATTTGGGATGCAGGAAATCCAAGGATGTGAGTGAAAGGCAATAACCTCTGGCTTAAGAGGTAAACAAAAGTGGGACCCACTAAATGAGAATGGTAGCTTAGGCAGGGACTAAGACCCATCTGCATTTTAAAGGACAGCAAAAATATTGTGTGGAAATGGAAAACAGGTGATTATTTATACGGTTTCAAAGGAGCTCTTGGAATAATATTTACAAAAGGTAAGGAGAGGAAAATTCAGCTATTTATGCAGGAAACCATACTGAATATAACTGGAAATGACAACAATGCCAGGAGTCAATACCAGGAGCAGACACCACATTTCAGCCACTTCCCTTGGAGTGGTGGTCATGTTAGGGAAAGGTGGACATGCAGATGGATTGAGCCTTGGATTGTGACTCCTGTGGTGACAGTTGGTCTGAAGAAGCAAGCTCCCATGCAGTTTAAAAGCTAGTGCCCTTGTTAAGCAGTGTGATGTAAAAATGGATGATTAGAGCTAAGAGGCTGAGGTGAGGAGCTAAAGGATATGCATTTTGTTATACTTTCCAGTTTGAGAGTCTGAGGCATTACAGCTGGGGGTTGCAGGACTGTCGCTAATTGAAAATTGTCTCTGTCTAGAAGGACCACCTCCGTCCCACATATGCTCAAGGAGTACCTATGACACAGACTATCCTCCTTCTGGCCATGTCTGTTGCTTTGGTGACCCAAGGATTCCCTTATTTCCCATTGTGCATATTTACATCCCGAAATCACAGTCCCTTTCTCTGTTAACCACTCCCTCCCCAGACTATCCAGGGGAGGTCATTCACCTCACCAGGCTTTATCAGCTTCCTTGGCAGCCTGCCCCAGGGAGGGGACCAGGTACCCTTACACAGTCCACATGCTTTGTGGCCTGATCAGGTTGCGAGCGACACCTCCTAAGGCTGCCCCGAGACACCCCTTTGGTGGTAAGCTGCATGACATTTCCACAAAGACCCTTCTTTGCTATTCCCTTTTAGATGGTCCCAAAGAGGAAACAATCCGAGACACTGTGTGGTGGCAGCACTGGTGCTGCTGGGGTTGTGGGGAGAGAGTGGAATTGCTTTCAGCCAGTTTTCTTAACTGCTTACTGTGTGTAGAAACCCTTAATTTTCCAGGTATGCACTGAGAGATGAGCCAGGCCTGGCGAGCCAGCCTTCACTAATCTCTGTGAGGAGTTTGTGACATGTAACTCAGATTGGCAGTACTATTACAGGTGTATGCAAACCTTGCCCTCAAGAAATACTTTGGCCCCATGCTCTGGAAACAGCATAGCACCAGACATGCCCTACGCCTTATGTCCTTCCTCCAGGATGCTAAGCTGCCTGTCCCTTTGGAGCCTTGTCTCTGGAGATGTCACCATTTTTCATGCTGCTGTCAAGGAACAAGGAGACCACAGCCACCTCTGCTCCGAGCTCAGCCTTGGCTTGTGACTTGAGGCCTTGAAGAGTCTACACGGAATACATAATCACACAAGGACTATGTCCTACTCCTGTGCTCCAGTGTGGAGGGCTGCATCCTGTGTTGCTCTTTTGTATACATCTCATGGGGATTCTGCACATGGTCTGGTATCTGGGTCTCCATATGAGTGCATCAGCTCGCAGTAGGAGGAGTGGTACAAGCTTTCAGGGGTCATGACCTCCAGGGCACACCAGGAAATTTGAGGTCAGGACATCTCACCGCACTTTTCTTTCTTAACACAAGGTCACCTCTAGACGAGATTATGGGCTTTTGGCCCGAGTGGAACTTCCCACCTACTGGTTCTCCAACTTAATTGAGAATTAGTTTTCAGTCACTTCCCCTCAGCAGCCACTCTGAGAAGCTGTGGTCCATGAAAACAAAGCACTTGCCTTGGCCTCATGCTGGAGCTGAACACGCCAAGCAGATAGCCAGTCGGCCGTTTCTTCCCATCACTCCAGTGGGGGATTGCAGGGTGCTTTGATCATGTCCTCTGACTGAGAACAGCTGGGCAGTAAATCAAGGTCCCTGCTGCTCTGAACTCTTTCCACCACCCAGCACCACAGAGAGATGGGACATGTTTTTCCCCTCCATGCAGAGGTGAGCCAGGGTGAAACCTAGACTTGTTGACTGGGCCAATAGTTCTCTCTGTGCCATTCACTTGTTGCCTTTGCAGGAATTTTCCACCTTAAAAACTCATCTCTTTTCTCCTCTTCCAGGCAAATAATATAGGCGAGAGGTCAGCTTCTTTCCTGTGCAGAGAGCAACCACATTTACACTTAGATGATAAGCTGAAAAAGTGCCAAAACTCTTTTTATAGCTTCTTTATTGCTCCCTGTCTGTGTATATACAATGAGGAGAGCTGCGATTTACATGGTAACTTTCAGGCTGCTCTGTGAAGGAGCCTGGGAATTGCAGAATAGACTGAGATCATTTTAAGGCAAACAGGTAATAAAAGAATGAACAAACAATGGGTAGCTAGTGAAGCATGCACGCTGCCACGTCCATCTTAAAGGGCACAAAGGCAACGCACGTGAGGACAGGGCCAGTGAATTGTGAGGGAAACTCGAAGGATGCTTGGCACTGCTTCTGATGGTTTACCATTTAGCCAAAGATCCATTTCTGTGCTCACTTCTCCAGTGAGCTCAGGACTTCTGCTAAACCTGCCATGACCCTGAAGGGGTTGTGGTTGGTAACTGGTCTCTGAAACAGCCTTCTACTCCAGGCAAATACCCATCTGCTTTTAAGATGGAATTCAATATATTTCTGATATGTAGTGCCTGCGAGAATGGATGACCAGGCTGGGTGAGCCAGACAGCTCATACGATCTCACATTCTTTGGCTGGAGACAAGTAGGCAATGTGTGCAACTGTTGTACAAATCAGGCCTACAGCCTATCTTACACTGTGCTTTTCTCTCCCCGTCTGGCTGTCACCTTATATCATCCTCCTCATTTGAAGTTCCTAGGTCTCTCTTTTCAGTTCCAGAGGGGTTTTGTCCAGCAGACAAAACACTAATTAGAGGTTGTGTTGATACTATCACACTCAGTTTGTGTCCTTGCAGATGCCAAGTGAGTGACTGCCCTGGCTGTGCAGTCCCCAGAGAGCTGCCGATTCCCTCTCCACATTCCACCTGATGCAGGAAAACACCAGGGCATTAGAAAGACATTCATAACCTCCATGCTCCACAACTTCTCTACTTGGATGGGTGGGTTTTGTGTTAATATACACTCACGGGGAAGCTCAGGATGCAAGCTAGGAAGATGGAGCTTCCCTGGGGGTTGTGAAGGAACTTCTCATCTCTTCCACCATGCTTTCTGGTATCAGCTGAGGGCAGCCCTCGAGCAAATGAGGCTGGTTGTTGGGCCAGAGTAATTTCATTTATTGCCATGTATTTGGCAGCAGGTTAACTGGTTCATTAACATGGTATTGCCCCCGCAGTGCATTCATCTGCTATCCCTGGTGAATGGAGGCTAAAGTTGCCATGAAGCCATCTTGTCTTTATTTGGGTCTCATTCACAAGTTCAGTGACAGACAAGTGAAGGACCAGGTCTAGTGAGCACTTGGTATTGAGGTTTGCCTGACCCTCTGGGTCTCCCAAGGCTGCACATATGTGTTAGGATTTCTTCTTCCTGGGACCTGCCTTTACTGAGCATCGGATGAAGGGAACAGTTCTTTGGGTCATTCCTGCTGCAAACACTGGCTTTTTTTGATCTCTACTGTCCGATATAATCCCCATTCCAGATCCTCTGAAAGATGCTTTGAAGCAGATAAGCATGTTTGAAGTACTAAGGAGCATTTTAGCTTGAGATTCTTGCATGCAGGTGTTAGTGATGCAAATTTCAAAGCCTTCTGGGCAATTTGAAAATCTTAATCCTGAGACTTAGGATGATGATGGAATGAAAAGTTAACATGCAGGACACAAAAGGAAGTCAGCACTTCCTCCCAGTAAGCTGTTTCCCACAGGAAAACAGGACATGTCTGCTCTACAGAAATATGACAACAGTGAACACTGCCTACATTCAGTGGCCAGTGTTGTATTTTTAAGAGGCAGGAAAACCTGTTACACTGGTGAATCTACCCAGTGAGAGCTGATGATTAGAGCACAACAAGCAGTCCTGCAAAACCATCAGGCCAGAATCCTGCAACTGCTGTGGACCATGTCTGAATCATGTGCAGGGTCCAGAGACTTCCCTTGTGGTGCAGAAAATGAGCAACACTTTCCTGTGTGCTTCATTCTTCCTGTGGCAAATCTTTATTGTGACCTCCACGTGCAGGCACATCAGTTGTGAAACCACACAAATTAATGTCTGACCCTTCTAACAAAATACCAGCACGCTGAACATACAGGAAACATCCAGAGCCATGAGAGGAACTCAAAGTCACTCAGCCAAGCAAAACCCAGGCAGAGCAGGTAGACTTAACAATATACACTGGAGATCTAACAGTGTATACTGATGATCACAAATGTGCTGCAACGTGCCCAGAGGTGAGCATGTCCAAAACCGTGTGCAGTTCTTAGGGCACCTGCAGGGCTTGTACAAGCTCCCTTTGAAGATTTTGGACCTCTCTTTTCTGCAGGTGCTCCATGTTACGTCATCACTTGATCTCAAGGGGTTGCTAATGAGCTTTAGGCATGCTCTGATCCTGAAAAGGCCCAGCAGGGCATTCCAGATTCAACGTGTGCTGCTTGGGTTGCAAATGGTACAGAATACATGAAGGGTTGGCTCAGAACCGGAGTCAGAGATGTAAATGCGGCACTCAGTACACTGACAGACCTGTCAGCTAGCAGCACATAGGTATGACATATCTCAGTGCAAAGTCCAGACCTTGCTTTCCTCTCCACTTCCATAAAACAACTGTCTATTACAGAATTTTATGAGGGTAATTCCTGGCCTTGCCTAAAGAAAAAATAGAATTTGTCTTGTTCTGAAAGATACATCTAGTCAGGAATAAGCTGCATTCAGGGCTCATCCCTGGAGATTTTTATCCCACTCATAACATCATCACTTTTGAGGACTTTCCAATAGGACATTGAGCAAAATGGCTCTGAAGTCTGTGGGACATGGGTCCCACTGCAGATGGGACCATTCCTGTTGTGTAAGGACTCATGTACCAAACAATAACCACATTAATGTGCAGAGGGAGTCCTCAAAAACTGTGTGCATCCCAAATCCAACCCAGTGGTTTGGTTTTCCCTGAGAAGTATTTGGCACTAGCCTTACAGCTTTCAGGTGAAACCGTGCTGAGCCACCTTCTTGCTGAGCACAGACACAGGAAGCAGAGATCCCTGTGCTACACTGGGGACTGCCTGCAAGCAGCAGGTAGGGATGGAGGAGAGCAGGGTACATTTCTTGGAGGATCTGTAGGCCATTTTTCTGGCAGCTGGCATAAATGTTGAGCAGCCAGTTGCTGCTTGCTGATATGGCACTTGCATCATCTCAGCTGCTCACTCAGGCCTGCTGCAAGTGAAAAGCAAGGAGGATGTTGTGTCTTTCCAACCTGATGTGCAGGTTCCTTGCATGTCCTCAAATGGTGTCACGTTCACAGGCCCTGGTCCTCATGGGGGGCTTCAAACACCCCGACATCTGTTGGAAGGACAACACAGCAGAGCACCAGCAATTTAAGAGGTTCCTGGAATGCATTGATGATAACTTTCTCCTGCAAATGGTAGAGGAACCTACAAGAAAAGGTGCTATGCTGGACCTAGTCCTCACCAACAAGGAAGGGCTGGTGAGTGAAGTGAAGCTGAAGGGTTGCCTTGGCTGCAGTGACCATGAAATGGTAGAGTTTAGGATCCTCAGGGCATCAAGGAGGGTGCGTAGCAAAGTCACAGCTCTGGA
>WBNM01025024.1:90774-226017 GCA_013399055.1 Ramphastos sulfuratus
AGGGGCAATGGGTTTAAACTGGCAGAGGGGAGATTTAGACTGGATGTCAGGAGGAAGTTCTTTACAGTGAGGGTGGTGAGGCACTGGAACAGGTTGCCCAGGGAGGTTGTGGATGGTCCCTCCCTGGAGGTGTTCAAGGCCAGGTTGGATGAAGCCTTGAGTAACCTGTACTAGTGGGAGGTGTCCCTGCCTATGGCAGGGGGTTGGAACTAGATGATCCTTGAGGTCTCCTTCCAACCTTACCATTCTATGATTCTATGAGCAGGCTAGGAATAGTTGGGGGTTATGCTGGTCTGCTTGGCTGCTGGTGTTGCTAGTGACACACTAGTGACATACTAGTGAGGATGAAGTTCCTCAGTGATAGTAGTGCTCATGGGTTCTGTGGACATTTTTCATTCCCCAGATGTAACAGGCTGCCCAAATGCTTGGGGATACTCTCAACAATGAAGTCATAAGGCCGTGTGTGATCTTCACAAACATACAATCACTCTGAGGCCAGGCTCTGCAAGCATTCAGTGCAGAAGACCTTTTTTTTTGGGACCTGTCGTTGCTCAACAAGTGAGATATATTTGGATTTCTGGTGAATTTGAGTTTACATACAAGAATAAAAAAAGACCTGTGGCATTGTACACAGCACGTAAACATGTAGTGATGGCTTCGCTGTTTTGGCCCTAAATGTTCACCTAGGGTAGGTGCAGGGACACAGGTGGTCAGAGCTAAAGTAGAGTGGGATGAGCTGTTGGAAAAGATATGACAGAGGCATCGGGGTAGATGTACCCTGGGTGCCAAGGATTAGGACACCCAAGATACTTAGCCCAAGGTCACTCCACAAAATTAGTCATGTGCTGGTGGAGTGTGCTTAAGGAACCTGCATGTGGCCAGGTGTCTTCTTCATAGACTGCAGCCTCCATGAACGTGCACCCACTTCAAAGTACTGGCCAGCCACAGGCACAGGTAAGAAGGAGTGACAGCTGTCAGGAGCCCAGGGAACCTGGGGTAACTCAGGAGCATGCACGTTTCATTGTTGCTGGGCTGGCTTGGCACAGGGAAGAAATTTATAACTGACAGCAGGTTTGCCAGAGCAGTTAAACAGAGCAGTGTAACAATAGGAATGAGCATTTCAAATATTTGATTTTGCCTTGTAATTCCTTGCAGGCTGCTCCCAATTAACAAGGGGAATTTTGTTGAGCCTAAAGCAGCTTTGATACGGTAGATAAAAATATCTCTTGATGTTTAAACATTCTCCCTCCCGCTTCCCTCAGCAAAAGACCCCAAACCAACTCCCCCTCTTCCCCCTCCCCCTCNCCCACCGTTAATTTTTTCTTAAGTGGCATGAGTGGACAGCAGAAAGCTTGAGGGAGGGAGTGGTTCTTGTCTCTTCCAAAAGTAGCACATGAGGTTAGGGTATGAAATGTTAACAAGGATAGAAGTTTTTAAAGCTGCAGTTTCATAAAAGCGTTTTATTAATGGCAGAATCAGTTGCAAGTTGACGCTTCTGATATTTTATTCAGACACTCGCCAGGAATAGCGCTGACGTTCTGATCTCACAAATTCATCTTGGTCACTGAAGCTGACTGCAACATGGTTTGCCCTGCCACTATGCTCATTGCTGACAGATAAGTGGCCTGCAGAGTTCCCATTCCAGTAGGATATTTTGATAGACTTCACCTGTCAGCCTGATTTACAAAGGTGCTTTTGAGAACACTCGTGTGTTATGGTTGCTTGCTATTATAGAGGACTGGAACTGAAAGGGTCTTTCCACTACTCCTCTCTTTTCTCTGGTATCCAGACTTCGGGGTGAACTTGCCATTGCTGATTTAATGCCCACCTGGGAGGCATCCCAGCTCATCTAGGCATGTTTTACCTTGTAGTACAACCTGAGAAGGTCATTTTCTTCAAGCAGATAGACACCTTCACAGCAACGTCCAGGGTTTACTCTGCAGGGCTCACAAGTCTCTTAGTCCTAGCCATAGAAAGTAAAAAATTGTAGCATCTTCCACAGATCCAGAGCCCATCTCACGCAAGTTCAGTTCTACTCCCTGATGGCAGAAAACCCCATGCAGACATCTTTCATTTCATGAAGATGTGGACATAAAAGTTGCTTCTTGAAGCTGGCAGAACTTCTCATAGTATCCTTTTGGCTCCAAATAGCTGTGCAGCTAGCAGCTAGGATCTTTCTGGATACAAGTGGTGTGGGGAGAAGGTGTCATAGCCTTTGATGGCAGACCTAAAGACAAAAGGAACTTGTCTGGAGGTGACAGAGGTCCAAAGAATCTGTTGGTGCTTGTCATGGTAAATTGGGACTGAGCTACTACTTACTTGGCATTTACAGCTCCTGTTTTAAACCAGTAAAAAAATGAACTGAAGAAATGAAGACCAGGCTGCTCCAAGTCCCCCACCCGGGAGGTATCCAGCTTGCTGGGATGGAGGTGGATACAGAGAAGCAAGGCAAGAATACATATTGACAACCCTGCTTGAGACTTGTGTCAAGGGCATCACTAGCAGCATGTTCTAACTCCAGGCAAAGATGAGGGGAAGACTTCTCATAGTGGATGGCTAGAGGACATGTCACAGAATCGCAGAACTTTAGAGGTTGGAAGGGACCTCCAGAGATCACTGCATCCAACCCCCCTGCCAAAGCAGGATCCCCTAGGGTAGCTCACTCAGGAACGCATCCAGGCAGGTTTTGAAAGTCTCCAGAGAAGGAGATTCCACAACCTCTCTGGGCAGCCTGTTACAGTGCTCTGTCACCCTCACTGTAAAGAAGTTTCTCCTCGTGTTGAGGTGAAACCTATGTTCCAATTTGTAGCCATTGCTCCTTGTTGTATTGCCGATGAACAGTGAAAAAAGATTGACCCCATCCACTTGATACCCATCCCTCAGATATTTGTACACATTGATCTGATCCCTCTCAGTCATCTCTCCTCTCTCTCTCTCTCTGTTGTTATTTCTTTCTTCTCAGGTCAGTTTCATATACTAATACATTCCTGCTTGAAGAACCACACGAGGCATCACAGGAGCAAGCTTAAGCATCCTTCATTGTTCGTCTGGGTCCCCATTCTGTCTGAGAGCCCCAACAGACTCCTTTTGGCAAGAGAGGTCCATGGAATAATCATAGGAATAAGGAGTAGAATCTGCCTCCCAGAAACTCCCGATGGAGGTGGTGAAAGGCAAAAGGCTGATCTTCTCATTGTTGCTGGGAAAAGTACAGCCTTATTTTGCTCCTGTCATCATTTGAACACCAGTGTGGCTCTCCAAACTTCACTGGCACCCTGGATGGGAACAGCGTTTTTGTCAACAAGGCAAAAGTCATTTAGCTTGTCAAAACACCAGTGGAAATGTGTTGTGGTTTTACCAGCAACATAGATTGAAATGTTTTCCCCATGTAATGGATGGTCTCCAGACACAGCATGATCATGGTGGCCTCAGGCCTGTTTGCTAAGTGGAAGGACATCCCCATGCCTCCTTTATTCACGTTCTCTGTGGGATTTTCTCAGCTCATTTTCCATGATCAGGTTTCTGCCCTTGCTTTTATCAAGCTGCACAAAAGGACAGAAGATGTCTTGCACGGGAGAAGCAAGGGGAGAGCAGCAGCAGAAAAAAAAATTCTTCATGGATGCTGTTTGAAACTACCACAATGCCAGGCTGCAACATGGCAAACACCAGTGCAATGTCTGAAGTGTGAAATGTCACAGTCCACCTCACAGCCAGCCTGTCATCCTGGATGGAAGGATAGGAAACAGCACAGTGCATTCAGCTCTCAGCAGTGTTGTTGACAGGCTGAAATAAGCCCTTGGAAATTACTCTCGATCTCTATCAATGGCATGAGAATTTGGATCAGCACAGCAGAAGGGGCAAATAGGATTGCTGGTATAAGGGCTTCAGCATGTGGCAGGGTGAACAAGTCATTACATCAAAACCTATCTCAGATCTGTTAGTCAATATTGCTAAAGAAAGTACTCACAGAGTGGCAGGAGATCTAAAGAACTTTCCCTCACTCAGTGCACTGCCTGGGTGCCTATATGAGCACGTTTCAGGTGGGATCTACAGCACTAGTGCAGAGACCATATGCTTAACAGCTGTCAGGTGATAATGGAGTAAGGAATAGGATGGAAGAGGGTGGTAAGTGGATGGGTTCAGAGTCATGGATTTAACACAAGATTTGGTGTACAGTGTCACTTTCCCAGGCTTTCTAGGTTTAGTATTTGCACTTGTGAGGGGTGCATGAGACTGAAGATGCTTGGCATGAATGTCTTATGAACTTCTACTTGTCTCTTATTCCCAGCACCACATTGTGCTATATGCTGTTACTGCTGGATGTCTCTTCATGCTAAGCTAGTTTTCCATGACAGGATTTTGAAGCTTGAGAGAACAGAGCCTGTCCTGATTAGTTTTCCATCAAAACTATGTTAGGAAATGCCTCTCAGGAAGATGATGGTATATGTCTTTTTATCAATAACAACTGTGATCTCAGAAAATTCCTTGATTTCCTTTACCAGGCAAAAAACACCTTAGCTTAACTCAAACTCTGTGCTGATTTGCAGCCCTGCTGGCTTTTATTATGTTACTTTCAATACTGCCTGACTCTGGGAGGTCAGGGGAGCTGAAAGAGTTAAAGAAGCCAGCTGGCCAGGAGAATTCAGACATGCAAGAGCTGCCTAAATACACGTAGCATATCGAGGCGGCTGGCTGGCACATGACCCACTGAACAGATCAAACAATGCTGCCAGCAGCCAAGAACAATTTCCAGTACCTGCTATAGTGTCCGTATCTTCCTTGGGTTCCATTCCCCACCCCAGGCTTCCTTTTATAGGCAGGACAGGGTAATATCCTCAAATGTTACTGAAGTGACATTCACCTGGTTCTGAGCACATGCACCTCACAAGGTGACAGCTGTTCATGATCAAGCAATGTTTATGCTGCTTATGTCCCTGACAGCATTTGAGTCAGCAGATCACTTGATGTAAGCTCACGTGCTTCCCCCAAAACCAAAGTGCCAGAACCATAGGAATGCAGGACAGGATCTTGCATTTGTTACAGGTTCCTTTCCCTTCTCATTCTCCTGATGGAAGATAAGACTCACACTAAACACTGGCAAAGTAGACAAACACTTAGAGCAGTTGGTTTACAGAGGCAGCCAAATCACCATAAGCTCTTGCTCACCTTGCCAATGCTACAGCACAACACCCCCCCCAAGATATTCACTGTTGCTGAGAGTAGATTTGCAATGCTGGGGTTTGCAATGAGAAGAACTGGAGAGCATGCTTTCCCGCCACTCCAGATGCAGAAAACTAGACTTCTCTCACATATTTGTCCCAGGGAAACAAAATTAATTTTTACCTGCCATGCCGAGAACTTTGAACTAGTTCTGTGCAGGGATCCTTACAACCCCTTCACCACTCAGTTTCTGAACACTTGAGCAGCATGAGGACATGTATGGTTGTTGTCAGAGGAAATGTGCAATGCCTTGATATCCTAAAGTTTGAGGGGGTTGATTTTTCCTTTTACTTTATATCTTCGAAAGATGGAAAAGGTTTACATCTTTGAAGAAATGCCCTCACACTTGGAGTAGAAAGACATGTGCTCTCTTCTTGTAGAAGCTCACTCTATGCATGAACTTGCACCTGTTCCAACCAGTTGGAGAAAGATTCATCTTGCAGTTGAGATTTCCGGAATGCTGGAGAAGTCGAGCTGTCAGCCTTGATGGTCATCTCAGGCCGTAGCTGATCTTTCAATTATCCTGGCCCTTACAGTGAGACCCCTTGAAGTTAATGACTGTGACCTTAAGCTTAGCTGGGTACAGTGTGGGAAGCCAGGCAAGAAAGATCTCAGCTGTCCTGGGGACAGCCTGTCCTGCAGTGGCTCTGAGCTGCAAGGAATTCTTCATGCTTTAAAAGTTTTATGCCCTGCCACACTACATAGTTTTGATCACTGAATAATCAAATCAGAGTGAGAAATAAGAGAGCAGCAACCTTTTGCAGTCTAGCCCATTGTGAGAGCTGACTCTGCTGTTTGCCATAAGTCTACCACTCCACACCAACCCAACATCACTGCACATTTTGCTTTCCAAAGGTAGCTGAAATATTTTCAGTGATTTTGCTTAAAGCTCTGAGCTAACTGGAATCTTATAGATACCCTTCATCTTAATTATGAGTTGGTCCTTTTCCCTAGGAAGAAATAAACTATTGTGCCATTGAGAAGAAAGCCCTGCTGGAGTCAAAAACCGTTCTGAAGGGTGGTGGCCTGTAGGTGCTAAATTCTGCCCTTAACTGACTGCTTTGCTTGTTGCCACACATGGAAGATAGGAAAACCACAAACTGGCCATTTGTACATTGCTATCTCCTGCTTGCCCCTTTGGGTCTGGTCCTGGCAGTGTGATGAATGAAACTGGAGAGGCAGGATCAGGTTGCAGGAGGGATTCAGATAGGGGCCAGGACTGGCTGCTGGGAGACATGAGGCAGTTCCATTTGTCTTGACATTGCTGAAGTCAATGGGATTTTGGCCATAGTCTTCCACAGGGCTAAGATTTCACTGAACATGCCTAAGAAAGCACTGTATCATACTGGTCTGTTGTTTGCCATGACATTTACTGCTAGTGAAACCAATGTGCCTCCTGTCCTGCTTGTATCCTTGTCTCTATCTTCATAGCTCTTCACTTGTGGCTTTCCCCCTCATTTACTCCCTGTCTGTCTGTTTATCTATCTATCTATCTATCTATCTATCTATCTATCTATCTATCTATCTATCTATCTATCTATCTATCTACCTACCTACCTACCTACCTACCTACCTACCTCTCTGTCTGTCTGTCTATCTATCTATCTATTTCTTCACTTCTCTTTCTGGCTGGCTGCTCCTTGCTGCCCTCACTCACTGACTTCTCAACTTGCTCTCTCATGTAGTCTGCAAGGAATGTGCTCACAAGAAGTATTTTTCTTTGGCAGCCTGGGTAAGTTTTCTGTTTTGGCTGCAGGTACCAAGATAAGCAGCCAATGGAGCTGAGATCTCCTGTGTCACGTTTTAGCTCTTTCCACCTGATAGAGAAGATGACCTCACTGGCTTACTGTTTCAGGGAGGTCTAGTTGCAAGGGCAAAGAAACTAGAATTAACCTTGAAAGATGCTGCATTTATGTTTTTAGGCCAATCTGCTGTAATGTGGAGGTGCCAGAGGGGATTCAGACCTTAGTTCAAGACAAAGGATGTGCAAAGATGGAGGAGAAGCCAAATACTGGGGCTTCATCTACTCCTGAGGAATATCCTTGGAGTACATTATTCTCTGATCAGCCTAGAGGTGATATGAAGTGCTATGTTTTTGCTATCCTCTGTTAAAGAAAGTGGAGCTACCTTATATCAGGGCTACAGATGACATCCCATTTTGGGGAATTGTATCAGTAGGCCCCATATGAATCAGTCTAACGCAGTTTGAGATTGCCATGGAGAGGCTGAGCCCATAGCACAGTGTGCCACGAGCAGAAGAAATTTAATATTACCCAAATCCTCATTCTGTAAAGAAATGCAGAAAAACAGTCCGGGTGTTGATGTTAAAGCCTAGTCATCCTGCACTGAGATTTGAATGAGCAACACTGGCAACCTGAGAGAACATTTTCAAGACATTATGCATTTCTGCAAGATCAGTGAAGAACTGAGGGGATATTGTGGTCTGAGCTGTTACAATGCCAGGAGCCAGGCAGGTCTGGGGAAAGGATTGTTGTGTATTGCTTCAGTAGATTAAGCCTCTGAAAGCCCACCCTCTTATCACACAGCACCAGATAGCATCAAAACTCCAGCTACAAGTGCAAAAAAGCAGCTGGCATTCTGAAGACTGCTTTGCATACTGTCCTGCCACCCTTTCCACCTTCCAACATCTCACACTGAGGAGTTCTGAGCAGCGCTGTGGTGCCCAACCTATGATATTGACACAATGGACCAGTGATCTGTATATATCTTGGGTAAGGAAGGGCCATCTGCACCCACCCATCTGGAACCACTAACTCACTTTTCTCTCTTGGTGCAACACAAAGGAAACTGTGAGGCATTTCCAGTAAGATGTGTCCATCTGCATACACAAACCAGGTTAATTCTGGTCTACATGGGTGCTAGATTGGGCTGTGTATCTTTGCACGTAGTAGTGATGAGGCAGACGAGGTGTGTGCTGAGACAGCCAAACTGCTGCACCCTGACAGCTCCCTTGCACATGTTAAAATAACATCAGCCTGTCTTGTTGTCCCTCCTCTTCCACCTCTCCCCTCACTCAACAAAGTCTAAAGCGAACAAGCTCTGGGTACTAAAATAGCTCCTGTCTAGCTTGCACAGTCTATTTCAGGAGGCTAGTTCCATCTTCTTGACACAGAGAGAATACAGACACATTGTAGAAACCACAGCCACAAGAGGCCACTGGCCAAAACTTAACGATTTCCCAGTGTGTGCCGAACAGTTCATTCCCCCCCACCCCCTCACTCCATCCTCTCTCCTGGCTTAAAATAACAGTGGGAAGCTGTTTGGCTTTGTTTTGTTGGATTCTTCTGCTTAGCGTGCTTGGTCTGATGGTGTTGAGAGGGAAAGCTGGAGGCAGTTTCGTGACATCAGGGATTTGTTGCCTTCTGTGCTTTTAGGTGGGACTTCCAGAACCACTAGGGAAAGGAGAGCCCCACAAATATTTCTGGGATGTGTGTTTATGGAGGAAACAATCCTACTGCAATGCTGACATGTGGATTTACCAACTTAGACTGTGGATTTGGTCTCCTGTCTTGCCTTAGGTTGACTAGAAAGGCAGAGGACGTCTGTAAAGAGGTCAGGGTAAATGTGGCTCACAGGTAGCTGGAGTCTGATTAAGCAATCTGCGTGCAAGGACTCATTTTCTGGTTTCTTTGATTCTTCTGTTGCCAACCCGGGGTTTGTGACACGGGGATGCACTGCTTAACACCACCTGAAGGTTTGGCCCAAAATATGCCTCATTTGAGGATCTGGATGATAAGGCTGATATGAAAATGCTGTGGGTAAGGCATAAATGCTAGGTTCTTCCCTTCATCTACTTCCAAACTTCTACTCATCTCCTTGGAGCCTCAATACTTTTGGCATTTCCTCACCCTCAGATTTGTAGGTCTCTTTCCATCTCCTGCTTCTCCCTGGGGTTATCTGTTTTCCACTATAGGATAGCAAATAACACCAGGCCTATTCCACACCTGGGAATGTTAGTTAAACCTCCATCTTTCAGTCTAAACTACACCAGAGCTGGCAAATAGTACATTTGACAATACTTAGAGTCCTTAAGAAAAGCCAGATGTAAAAATGTGAACTCTTAAATTTTTACAGAAATACTAGTCCTGTTTCCGTAAGAGGTGTGAAATTGTGCATGTGCCAGCTACAGTGGGAAACTGCAAACACGAGCTAAGCCTTGGGACCAGATGGCTCAGCACCAGAAGGGTTTGCACACAGCTCAGCCTCCAGGATGAACCTTGCCGTTTGGCAAGTGCGCTCCCAGGGTTTGCTCTCAATGGCACGAAACTCCAGAGGTTAATGTCATTTTGTAGTGCTATGAATCATATGACATGAGATGTTTCATTCACTGCTGTGGTAGTCTGAGTGATCCCAGGTCCCCCTTAAACAAAGTCATAGGGACAGAGACCCATCCCAGGGGGACGGACCTGCTGGTCCCAGGATATTGTAACATTGTTATTCCATTCCTTTTCCCGTATCACAGCTTAAAGGATAGTGCCTGACTTGATCTCTCCCCCTTCTCCTCTCTGCTTCTCTTGCTTCCACCTCTGCAAGCAGCACACTCTTATCTCATGGTTCCTGTGGGAGTTGGCAGGCAGGGACTTGAGCCACTGAGGCCCTGTGGGCCCAGCTTGGGGGTCGGTTTCAGCCTACCCTTGGGCTGACTGATGGCAGAAGGGGTGGAGGATTCTAGAAGGCCAGTTTGGGCCAAGTGAGTCTTGTACTTACTCTACCTGATTGCCTTTTGTATTCATGTTCTTGTAAACAGAATTTATCTTTAAAACTTCCAGTCAGTGTGCAGTGTCCTCATTCTCACTCCTGAAAAGGGGTAAGAGTCGATTCTGTCCTCCAGAACCAGCCATGCTCATGGCCCAAACCGCAACGATCGCAAAGAGAAAATTTGTGTTAGCAGCATGCAGTGGATCTCCGTGAGCAGAAGTAATGCACAGGTGCAATATTCAACTTCAATCAGCAGAAGTTTCTAAGACTCATTTAAAGGTAGTCGACCTTGTGTAAGCATGTAAGTTATGATGTCTCCATGTCAGAGGCATCATTTATTTAATATAATAGCAAATACGTTCTATAACTTGAGCTAGGAAAATATTACTTTCTTTTTTTTTTTTTTTCCATGTGTTTGGTGCTACGCAATGGGAAAGAAGAACAAAAATAGCATTTAATTAAACAGATGCTTCAACATTTGTTTTATGACAAATGTGGAATGTACATTTGAAACACAGAGCATTTTTTAATGAGCGAATCTAAAATGTTTACAGCTGCGAACTGCTTTTGTTGACATTTCTGGGGAGAATGGTGAATTCACTTTTACAGGTGGCAACTTTCTGAGTTACTTCATTCAGTTTACCAAAATGCTTCCCTTTGAGTCTGTTCAGTATTAAAAAGAATATTTGTATGGAGACACACGTGGTCTAGGCAGAGTGGTAGCTCCATTTCCTCATTTGGACTGGAAGACTGAATTTTCTGATTTAAAATACAGTGGTTTGATTTTCCTAGGGAGAAAAAAAAAATAGCCCCCATGGAAACAAAACCTGTTGATCTTTGCAGAAAGTCATACTACCGTTAGAAAGAAATTACAGCAGAAATTTCCTGGCTAGATCTATCTTAATGTACATACATTCAGTAGGTTGGTCTGTCTGTCTGTCCGCCTGCCTGTCTGCCTGTCTG
This sequence comes from Ramphastos sulfuratus, assembly GCA_013399055.1. Classification (NCBI taxonomy): domain Eukaryota; kingdom Metazoa; phylum Chordata; class Aves; order Piciformes; family Ramphastidae; genus Ramphastos; species Ramphastos sulfuratus. Next base: position 101,674 of record WBNM01025024.1, read on the forward strand.
TCTATCTATCTATCTATCTATCTATCTATCTACCTACCTACCTACCTACCTACCTACCTATCTACCTTTACATTGTTGTCTCTCTCTGTCTTGTGGCTTAGTAATTCTGCATGTAAGAGCAGTTTGTCCTTAGACTTTGAATCAAGTCTGAAGTCCCTTGCATGTGTCAAACTATAAAGCATTTGTCATGTCCCTCTCTATGGGCTGATCCGCAGATGTAACACAGCAGACTGTCATCAGAAGTTGAGTAATTATCTTAATTTGAGCAAAAAGGTCAATGGGACTAAATGTTGCTGTAGCCCTGTGGTTAGGGTATTACACAGCAACCCACCCACACATGTTATTATTTGCTTACTGTTTTTTTCTTTTCTTTTTTTTTTTTTTTCCTGGGCTTTTGGGATTTTTTTTTTCTCCACAAACCATAAAAATAAAGATGCTGTCTCTGGCTAGAAATGTGAATGGAATAAATTGTAAGTTCCTGAAATGCTACAAGTCAAATTAGCCTGTGTAAAAATGCTTTCCACTTACATAATTTCTAAACACTGCTAGGACAGTCTGCTCTCAATGAGCTAGACATGTGAATCCCTATTTCAGGAAACATGTCACAGGAGGTGTAACCCAGGGCAAGGCAAAGTCAATGAGGCCACTTCAATTTGCTCCAGTGACAGATCCGCCTCCACAATTTCTCCTCAGGTCCTCCCTTCATGCTTCCACTCTACCTCATACCCAGAAAAGCCCTCACTCCCCCATACATGCCCATGGGTTTTCAAATATGCTTCTTTTTTCTTTGCAGCAATGAGGAAAGAAGGAGACTGGGTGCTGGCAGAGGGGTGTTTTGGGGTGGAGGGTGCTCAGCTGAAGGCAGGAGAATCATCTTCACAATTTATAATGTGCGGTTTGGCAGCTGAGTTTAATCCAGTTCCATGGCAGAAAAGCAGGGAGTCTCAGGGACCTCATCATTCTGTTCTTTCAGTGAGAGACATTTTTTCAAGGAGGAACCTCTGAGAAAAAAACGGCTCATAGTGAACTGGTTTGTAGGTGTATGGAACAAATCTTTCTGGAGTGTTCTTTTTATCTGGCACACAGGGAAATACAACCCAGCATTCTGAGCCTAAGCAGGGGAGAGCAGTCAAGGGTTAGCAGGGTGTTGATGTTCACCATCAGAAGTGACAAGGGGGATGAGAGACTCCCATTGGCATCAGACGACACCTCTGACTGCCCGAGTAACAATGGCAATAGGATCCCTCCAAATTACCACCAGAGTAGCTGCAGACACCAGCCCACCCACTGCTTCTCTACCACCACTTTCATTGGGCCAGCCCCAGGAGCACTGAGCACAGCACAGGCTTTGTTTTCATGGAGTCAAGGCTTCTCCAACAGAGACTCTTTTCTCATTAGATACTGGTTGCCACAGTGTGCCACGATGTCCCTCTTCTGAGGGTTTGGTATCTGGGCCCATGATGAGAGCACCTGGGCAAGCGCCTGAATGCCAGTGGAACTGTTACTTGTTGGAGATGAGTGGAACAGTGAGCACCTGTTTCCAGAGGGAAATTTAGAGCACAGACAGCTGAAATTGTTTGCCATGTGTCACAGAGGAAATGTTTGTCTCAGTGTTGTACAGGGCCTCTGCAGTGGGAATTGAGCACTTATCTTCACAGTACCAGTCTGCTGGCTTCTCTGTAGGACAGTCCTTCAGCCCCTGCCTGGACCATGACACATGTCTCCTGCTTTTCTGCCTCTCTTCTTCACTTGATGCACCAATGGTTTGTGTCATCAGCTGTGGAAGATGAAAAACCAGAATCTTAGTAGTACTAGATTCCTTTTTTAAAGAAGCCTCTTTAGAAAGTCTTTTGTGTGATACCAAATGGGGTTCTCCCTTCATTTGAGATTCCAAGGACACCTGGTAGACTATGATATAAGTGGGCACAGGAGCCTGACCAGACTTGTTTTCTCAGTAGCTTATGTGATAGCAGCAGCAACAAAGATACAACCTGGAGGTAACAAACACTCAACAAAGGCCAGATTCCTACATGGGAAGCCAGTCTCTACCAGGGTCATTACCAGCATGCAAACACTGCTCTGCATACCCAAATGGCCTAGCCAAAAATTGGCCACAGGCTGCTGCTCTTGGATCTCTTACTGTAGTGTACTTGCAACCTAAGCCTATGCTTTTCTATGCTACCTTTAAATCTGGCTGTACTCCTCAGCTCTGGTAGATGTTTACCAAGTGCTGATTTCTGCTGCAGTCAAATACCTGGGTATCTGACAGTCTGCCACATGTTGTGAAACTATCTCTTTTTCTGTATTTAGAAATGAGAGTGCAAAGCGGGATGGAATACAGGGCTGCCCTTCAGAAATAAAGCAGTTTTAACTCTTTGTGGTCACTTTGTCCATGTAAGACAGTCTGGAGAAGGAAACCCCACAGTTTCATCCTTTACTCTGTTTACTACACTTTATAAATGTTTCAACCTTTTCTCTTTGTACACTCCAGAAAGCATTTTCTAAGCTAGTCTTGTTTTGGTGTATGGCTTCACAGTTTCTTCCTCCCACGTAGAGGAATGGTAAGGTTGGAAGGGACCTCAAAGATCATAGGCAAGGACACTTCCCACTAGTACAGGTCACTCAAGACCTCATCCAACCTGGCCTTGAACACTTCCAGGGAGGGACCATCCATAACCTCCCTGGGCAACCTGTTCCAGTGTCTCACCACCCTCACTGCAAACAACTTCTTCCTAACATCCAGTTTCAATCTCCCTTCTGCCAGTTTAAACCCATTGCCCCTTGTCCTGTCATTGCAAGACCTTGTAAATAGTCCCTCCCCAGCCTTCCTGTAGGCCCCCCTTCAGATACTGGAAGGCTACTATAAGGTCTCCTGGAAGCCTTCTCTTCTCCAGGCTGCAGAGCCCCAACTCTCTCAGCCTGTCCTCATAGCATGACTATATTTGCAATCACCTGGCGTAAAGGGATGGTCACAAAGGAAAGGAAGAGAAACACTCCCCAGGGACAGTCTCAGAGGATACTCATGGATGAGTGTTGAGGTTCTGCAAAATCACAATATGGCAACAGCAAACAGCAGTTGTTAGCTTCCTGTGTACTGACGTGACAGTGATCAGTAACTGGCATTTGCTTGGGCTCTCCACACTGCATTATCGTGTAAGAATGTGTTATCTGACAATGGAATTCATCTGACTGCACACACCCTACATGTTCACAAGCTTGCTCCAAAGAAGGAAGACTTGGTTTGTTTTAATATGTCATAGTGAATATTTAATCTCTTGCCCTAGGAGTACCTGGTGCTCATGTTTAAGGATGCCCTCACATGACTTCTGCTCCCTGGCAGATCACACAGCAAATAGCAGGGACAATATTTGGTGTGGCAGTGGTTGATGTCCACAAAGATTATGAGACTGAGATCTCCGTTTCATAGGCTTAGGTGCACTGTCTTGGTAACACGGTTGGAGAAGGGGAATCCTTCTGTGGTGACAGTGACATAAGTACCCATTCCATTGTTTGCATTCATCAGCTTAAGCTTAAGGGATTGGGCTCTGCCCATAGGGGTGGTTTAACTGTGACTGTTGTGAGCCTGTTGTGCTGGAGGAACACAAGCTGCAGCACAGGACCCAGTGCTCTAGATTGCAGAGTATACTTTTGGCTACAGAGTGTTTTGAGACCTCTCATTGCTAGGCTCTCTGAGGCCTTGGGACAGCAAGAACACCTTCACCTCTGCAGGCCCTATTGCTCTTTCCTAAGAGGTGTGAGCAGAAACCCCTTCAGTCTGCAGACAGCATTGACCCCAAATTTCACTTGTGCTCTGACCAACAGCAAGTAGGCACAGCACCTTCACAAGCAGCTGTACTTGGGAAGAAAAGCAGTGAGAGACTGTGAAAGAGCCCCCATAAACATCTCTCCCTAGGCAGCAATTGCAGTCCTTGAGTAGCCCATCCAAATCATAGGCTCATTTTTTGAGGGAAGTACTCCTCAGCAGGAATTAGGTAATCAGGTGCCAGTACATACTAAAATGTTTTTATGTGCACACCTAAGTTGTGAGCTGAACTAGAGGCAGTATGTAACTGCATGCTGGACTGGGACCTAGGAGCAGGGTCTGCAGCCCGAGAGGCTGTATGTCACAGTGAGCCTGTGCTTTCTTTGAAGGGAGACAGGCACCTCTAAAGGGTGTCTGATTCTGATACAAGTTTCCTGTGGTGGCATCTGTCTCACACCTCATCTGGATGACTGACAATGTTAAGTATTTCTGTTAAGCGCTGCTGTCAGAGTGGTGTAATGCCTCACTGAGCAGAGATCGGACTTGGGCTCCTAAGTCACCTGCACACTTGTGAAAATATTTTCCTGCACGTAAAAAATGGGGTAACACTCAGAGATCAGGAGTGAGTATGCCAAACAGACAAGGTGCCAAGTGCAGAAAGGAGCAGTGTATTGTCACTAGCTCTATATAGCACACAGCATTTGATCAAAGTGATGCTGCTTTCACAGAACCACAGAACATTAGAGCCTGGAAAGGACTGACAGAGATCATTGAGTCCAACTGTCCAGCCAAAGCAGGATCACCTAGGGTAGTCCACACAGGAATGCACTTAGGTGAGTTTTGAAAGTCTCCAAAGAAGGAGACTCCACAACCTCTCTGGGCAGCCTGTTCCAGTGCTCTGTCACCCACACTGTAAAGTTTCTCCTCATATTGAGGTGAAACCTTCTATGTTCAAGTTTGTACCTGCTGCCCCTTGTCTTGTTAGTGCATACCACCAAAAAGAGGTTGGCTGATTCTTCATGTGTTAGGAATGTGAAATCTGTGTGAGGAAGGCACCACTCACACTCCCTATTTCTATGTCTGTTCTTCTGCTGGGAATTTGCAGCAGAAGGAGTCTTGAAGAAAGCAAAAAATGCTGTGCAGCCTGGTGAGAAAGTTGTCAGAATCTGTTCTTTACTGTCTGTTATGTCCCGAACTGCCTTTCTATATTGTCTTAGCCTGGAGTGGGCTGCTATGGATAGAGAAGTCTGACTTCCCCTAGTGAAAGGGATGGGAACCTTGCCATGGGTTTTGACAACACCTGAATGGACTGCTGGGCTACCTAATATAGGCCCATGCTTTCAAGTTTGAGGTTCTGTTACCACTGTTGGGCTTACCTTTTGTGATTGCTCATGAAAAGTTCTCCTCTTCATCCTTCCAATGTGGCCTGTTCTTTCTCATGATGCACTCCTCTGTCTTTCTCATGGCAATGACCCTGAAGAAGCAAGTCTAATTTAGATGGCTTGCCTTTAAGGTAAATAAATGGGTAGAGAAATGAAAAAAAAAACCTATTCTGTATGAGTAGGACACAAATATTTTTTTCTGATAGAAACCAGTTAATATAGATGGCACTTTTCTGGTCACGAGTACTTGAGAGAGGCAGAAAATCTAATGGCAGTCTGTCCATCTTTTTTCATACTTACTACAGATGATCTGCACATGCTCACCCAGGAGCCTAGTGCATCTCCTGTCAATGAGCTGGCAGATATGGTGCTATCTACCCCTGCTCAGGCTGCCTAAACAGTTTGTTTACTAGATGTGACTCTGCTGATCCCAGAAGTGCTTTTCTAATGCAAAGACTTTCATTCTTTCTCTGGGGACAAATCTATACAGGGATACAACAATCTGGGTCTGCTGGTTTGACATTTCCTTGCTTGATTTGGGAGGGGCGGTCTCTTTATAGCCCTCCAAGCGTTACTGGCGAACTCCTCGTCAAATGTCTTTTTATGGCAATTTTGCCATCTGCCTGTAAAGGAGAGGAAGTTGGCACTTCTTCAGCAAGGTCTCGCCTCTCTGTTTTGTAATTCAGAGTTGTACTTTGCTGTTTAGATTTACACAAAAATCATCTTCACATGAAAGATGTTCAGTCTGAGAACGGGCACATGTGCACGTATCTCACGATCCATGGAGCATTACAGTGCACATCGATTATACCAGAGACCAACAGATTGTCAACAGCTACTTTTTTTTTTTTTTTTTAATTTATTTTCCACACATGTGACTGACCCTTGGATAGATAGTCTTGTGACTAATCTGTGCCAGGAACATCTTGATGGACTTCCTGATTTTGTGCGTTCTGTAAATTACCTGGCCTTTCTGAATGACAAGGAAGTACAGCCCTTGTAAGATACAGCATGCATTTCTGTTGCTCTTTCTTATTTGCACCATGATTTTATCAGGCAACATCACAAGGCCTTAATCATTATTTTTCTTAGCCTTTATTCTGACAAAAGTCCCACTAAGTTGATACTAGCATGACCGTATTGATAATTTGACAGGAGGGATATTGCTGTTGTGCCAATGCCATCTGTATGTTTGGGGCAGCGATGGGTAAAGTTAACCAGCACTTTCCCTTGTAGCTGCTTTTAACATTGCCAGTCACTATTTTGGTTAATTTTCCATGCTATGTCTTTTCCTTCAGCATGATTAATTAATTACTTACTAAAAAAAAAAAAAAAAGGTTTGGCTAAAATAATTCATCGGCTTCTGAGAATAAGTTTAGGAAAATGCCATTGCCCTGTAATAATCTTGTCCTTTTTATAGTATTTTGACTTTGAAGGAGAGCCTTGACATTTACCCAGGAAAGGGTCAACATGTTACTGGTTGCTACCCTTGTTAAACAATGATCCAGAGCTATACAGGCTTTAAACTCCAAAGAGCTGCAGTGTGCACCTCCTTTGCAAAGGTTTGTAAGAGTTTGGCTGCTAAATTGTCTCCATCATTTCTGCTTCAGCCCCTTCCAGGGCTTTGACCAGTCCTGGGATTCAGGAGAACCTGTGCTGCTTTCTCAGAGATCTCTCCTCTCTGAGCAAGGCTTTCTCTGCGATTGCACCACTGGCACTGAACCCTCAACATGTGGGAACTTGTGGTGAGTTTCTTTTGCATGTCTTCATGGCTAGATGTGACTTCAGATTATGTTGAGGAGAAGCATCCTCAATATTAATGTAGAAAGATAGGGGGCAGGAGGAGAGGAATTGAGTTAGAGGGCTGAGTTGCTGGAGGCTGCAGGGAAGACAGCAGGAAGAAGTTAAAGAAATCAGAAGCTGATGAGAAGGGAGGTGGGAAGAAAGGAAAGATAACAGACAGGGACTAGGGATGACAAGCAGCAGAGGATGGTGAAAACAAGGAGCTGGTGGAGGTGAGTGAAACAGAGTAAGGACCAGGAGGCTGTTCTCCAGGCTCAGGCACAGCAAGGGACACCTGAGCTGTTCAATCCAAGTTAGATGGGAAAACTAGTGGCAAAGTAGTTACCTTGTTGGTGTCTTGCAACAGTCCTCCTGGTCACCAGATCCATCCCCTTGTCCCAGGACAGAGTCAGCCCTACCTAAAGCATACACGTCTCACATATTTCACAGTTTCCTCCATCCCCATGCACTACAGTGCATCCCCATGCACTGTAGGCACAGCTTCCCAAAGAGGAAGTCTAGCACAAACTGTCTAGCACCAACTCACTACAGCCTCATCACATTTCTTTTGTCCCGTCCAAGTGGGCAGTGAAAACAGTTTATTCTCTTGGTCTCTGTGGTAGACTTTTGCATATGCAAGGAGCATAACCTTGCTTGCTGTCAGTTCTGTCTCTTAAAGGCTAGGTAACTCATCTCTTCTGGACATGTATCTTCTAATAATCCTTTCCACTCTTGTTTGCTCTTATTTTATGACATGTGACCCTCCTTTTCAGGCTGTTTAGGAGCTGAGGAGAGAAGAGAGATCACCTGGATTCATCCTGCTTCACCATCAAACTCCAAGCAAAATTTCCACTTTCAGGGAATAGTAGGACATTGTTGGCTCAGAATTAGACACTCATTACCACAGTTATCAAGTGATCAGGTAGCAACATGAGTCACATTTGTTCTGTGTGAGGTAATATGAGCAGGTTAAAGTTTCCGACTCACGGGTGGGAAGGAACAACTCAAGCAGAGCCTCTGCTCTTGCTTACCTCTCTTCTGCTTTCCCACCTTCACCTCAGGGACAACTCTAGTGCACTGCTGGTGAACTACTGCTGTGTACAGCGTGTGACACTTCATCCTCCTGGACTAGGCTGAAGGCAGATGGTGCTACCTGAGTTGCTAAGCAATGCCTGCTCAGAAAGAGAAACTACTGCGAGGTGGCAGGAAACCACCAATGGATAGAAGGCAGCAGCCACCTCAAAATAGGATCAAAAGGGAGAGTCTTTACCTGTGGACAACATGCTGATTAGAGTCACCCCCTGGAGGGCTTCTCACTCTGCTCACTAACTATAAAGGTGCAATCAGTACAGTCAGCTTACCAGTATAGGGACACCAGGTGACAGGATGGGAATCCAGATTGAGTGGAAGCCCAAACTGGTAAATGACCCAAAAGTTGGGTCTCATCATGTTAAACTCATCATGTTAAACTTACCTTGCTAATCTTTGTGAAAGAGAAGGCACAATGGAAAAAATACCACAGCATGGAGTGAATAATAATAGTGCGTTCAGAGCAGAGACTGGACATAGAATGGCAAATAAACATAGTTACACAAGAAGAGAATGATGAACCTGTGCAGATTCTATATTATTGTTTTGTGCAGACAGAAAATCTGTGGGGTAAAAGTGCCTTCACACGCCTTTTGCATGTAAAATCTGTATCATGGTGTTTGTACCTGGAGGGGAGGAAAAGAAGGGTTATACAAAGAAGTCTAACATACATTCTTCCTAATATGATGGTATTTGGGTTTGCAAATTTACCTGACTCTGAGTAGAGCATTTTGTGGAAAGAAAAAGAAGGCACAAAAGGCCTGAAGGGACTGCCAACTGCTTTGTTGTAGGGCGAAAGGTGTCTCTCACACATAGGAAGTCATAGTAGGTAGTAGAATGCTTGAACAGAGGAACCCTGACAGCAGGGATGTTGAGTCTGCTTAGGCAGTTCTTGGCTGTGTTTCTTCTTTTCCCCAGATCATGGAAAGAACTTCACTGGAGAGCTTTGTTGGGTGGGAGCATGTGAGGAAGCAAGAGGCACAGTAAGATGCAATCTTTAATGTTGCCTTGGAGTGTGTCTGTGGTCCCTTTCTAAGCCCTGACCTTTTGGCTTCATGCATTGGAAGCCACCTTTGTGCAGTGGGCCCACGGGAGGTTTTTATTCTGCTGATGTCTAAAACTGATGCAGCTGGGTTGTCAGATTGCTTTCCATCTTGTCCCCTCAAATATATCTGTGGGTTGGAAGGGAGGGTGGTGTGTGGGAAGGGACCAGCAGGCAGTTTCACAGCATTGCTCCTTGATAGAATTACTGAAGTGTATTTTCCTTTGTGGAAAATACTACTTTGAGGGGTGAGTCTTAAGGGGATATGCTAGATGAAGAGGCATATGTCAGCCCAGCCAGACAACTTGGGGGTCACCAGGTTCTCAGGCTACATGTCCCTAGGTGCCAAGTCCTTATGAGAAGCCACTGTATCTGGGTTCTTTCTATAAGCAAACTGGAAGGAGGCCAAGGAAATTAGTGCAACAAAATGCTTACCAGGAAGCCAGAGATAAATATTCATGTCTGGATTTGTTTCCCATTGACTTTTTTAATTACATAAGGAAGAGATGATGTCTGTGAAAGAATTCCCCTTCTCCTCCCACAGGATATGTAGTGCTTTGATGCATGTCCTTTTCAGCAACAGCAGTTCTCCTGAGGTGATTCCTAGAAAGTCCCTGAGGAAGAGATCTTCATATTTTCTATGGCTCAGCTGCCAGCTCTGAAGGATGAGATGGCTGAGATTCCCCTTGTGCAGTGGTGGAGCTGAAGGCCTGTTAATCTTCTGCATGATGTGTAGCTGTCTGGCTTGAAGCGGTATGGGGGAGCAGAGGGTTGAGCTCTGCCATAAGAGGCATTCACCTTTCTATTAACTGTATTCGTAATTACCTTTGCATTTCTTCTACAATTTGTGGGAAAAAAATTCCTCTTTGGCCCTGTCTGCAGAAGAATATTTTAGGTGGGGGTTAACATTGGCATTTTGTGGGACAAAACTGCCCTGCTATATGACACACAGGGGACTGCCTTCCTCCACTGCCTACTCTCAGGTATGTGGCATCCCACTTACCATTCACTATTTTGCTCAAGAGTGAGTTGACTCTCTTTTGTCATTGTGTGGTTCAGATCACAGTCCTGTCTTCTAGTGAGCCCAGATTTGCACATTGACAGCTATGTCTCGCTTGTGGTTTGATGAGAAATACAGTATTTTGGGGCTTCTGCAGACAGAAACCTGTCTGAATGTGACATAGCAGCTGCTGTATCACTGGGGCCCATAAGGTCTGTCAGGTAAAATGAAGCTGAGGAACATAAGATGTCCAGCAAAGTCCTGGAGAGAGCTAGGCTGCAAATCTGCCAGATGGGAAGCAAAATCCTGGTCGTGGTGACCAAGAGAGCATGAATCCATCCAAGAGGAGTCTCTTTGGTACATTTAGGTCTCTCTGACATAACACACACAAAGAGAACTGTAGAACTGGTCTTCAAACCCAGCCAGAGACAACCTGTCCATGCCAGGAGCAATCCTCTTCCTAGAAGGATGCTGTGTATGCTGCACTATAGCTGCTACCTGGGTGTTGAGTAGTCTGCTCTTGCACCATGCTGATTCCTCCCTTACTCTGGCTTACTTGCTGGCTTCATGGGAAAACTGAAATGCCAGAACATTTTATTTCAGTTACATATCAAATAATACAATCACTGACCAATAACCACTTGCATTTCTCCTATTCTGTCTCCATTTTTCTCTTCAGTCATCCCTTTCCTTTTCTCCCCACCCTGATGCTCATGCCCTGCTGTAGGTTGACAGAGCCTTAAAGAGGAAAAAGGAGATACTGGTTCCCTGTTTGACCAGTGACCTCATTTTCCACTGATACTTAGCTGCTGCAAGGTAAATTGCCCAAATCAAACTGACAAGGATACCTTCAACCTTGGCAAAACATTCTTGCTTATTTTAATTGTTTTAAGGAAAACACTGACTGCAAACACACTTCGCAGCACAATTTGTTCTTGTGAGCAGGCAAATACAAGAGTGTTTCTGGTAGGTGTATTTGGTTTTGTCATGCACTGTGAAGCAATATAACCCTGCTGAGGCCATAAAATAGGCAACAGTTTTATTTCATCCTTTCAATTCTTACAGTTTTAAAAAGCAATAAGAGCAACAAACTCCTCTTTGCCTTTGAAGGGCCAACCTGCTGAGTCCTTGGATAGTTGGTAAGTGAGTTCCTGTTGCCCTTCCTAAATTATCTTCTGTCCTAGCCAGCTGAAAGCTTGACTATGGTCTTCTCCAGGAGAGGGAGAAAAATGTGGCAAAACTCTTACTGTTGCTAAACTCATACCAGCCTGGCATGAGCTGATGGAGGAAAATGAACTGTTTTCCTGCAGCTGCCATAAGGATGGGTACTGACACAGTAAAGACTGAGCTGTCTCTCTGTTGCCCTATTTCTTGATGCAATGTGGCTCCATAGACAGGAGTGTTATTCTTCCGTAAGTATCTGACAGGTGCCTGTTCCAAGATATGGAAGGCAAGGAGTAGCTGATTGCATCCTAGCAGAGTCAGAAAGCCAATGGTGGAGGGCTAATTGGTGAACAAAGCAATGGCCAGCCAGTGAGATGCAAAAGACAAGGCTGAGACAGACTCCTCCGATAGAGATATCTGCTGTTTCCTGGAAGCATGGGTGTAGCCACCTTCTACTTAGCTAGGTGTACTACTTAGCTGCTTTTTGACTTTCACCCCAAGAAGGGCATGAACTCTGGGGAGACCCACAGCTATGGCAGACAGGCTCAACCTTCATACCTTTTTCCATCAAGACTTGCCACAGCCCCTCACCACACCACTGATGACCCCAGATGAAGTCAAAGCTTGTAGGGATATCCCAGAATGGTTGTAGCAAAGGCAGCAGTGGTGGTGATCACAGCCCTTCGCAAAGCAGAAGTGGGACTGCTGGAAGCAGCATGCTCAAGCATGCTTGCACCACAGGCTTTTCCAGAGTCGCTCCTGTCAACACGGGCAAAGTTGTATGATGATCAACCAGACTTCTCTGAGTTGCTTCTGTGTCTGGACCGAAACTGAGGATTCAGGTGGAGAGCAAAGAAAAGGAGCTCGAGTCTCATGGGTGGTAACAATTCAAGGCAGGAACCTCCGTCATGTAAATATATCAATAACTGCTGTGTTTATATTGGCTGAAGTAGTTCTGAATTGTGACATTTACCCTGTATTGTGCTTTTCTCAAGACAAACATCTTATTTTCTGGGCAGATATCCCATGGTACAATGTTTTGCTGCCATGCTCTGGGCATGCTGGCACTGTCAGACCATTGCTATGTGGCAAAACAGAGCTCTTTCCTCTGATCTGGGGTACTGTTCCATTCTGCTTTTCCTAGTGGAGGTGTGTGTAATGTGCCTGTCCCAGCCTGCATGTGATTTCTTCCTGCCCAGACACTGCTGCATTGAGGCCAAGCATCCTGCATCCACTGACTAGTAAAAACACACCATAAATCCTTCCAGAGCCCATGTCACTGAGCCTACCTTCCTAGCTAACTACCATCTAAGATGATCAGGGCAACCAGAGCTTAGGCAACAGTGGTCATATTTACTGTTTCAGTCCAACAATTTTCAGATGTCGAAGGTCTAAACTGGATTTCTGGGAAGGGAAAATCTGTTCTGCTCAGGCTCTACTTATGGTCCTACCAGACTGGCCTTGGTTTGGCTAGGATAAAGTTAATTTTCACAAGAAGTTGGGAAAGACCACAGCCAGAATAGTTGGTGGGATATTTGATACCATATTGACATCACTCCCAGTTTATACATACAAGGGGGTAGCAGTCCAGAAGAGTGCATGGAATTCAAGTGGAGAGGCGGGGGGTTGCAGGTAGTGAGCAGCTGTGTTCTACATCACTCATTTGATACACTATTTCATTAGTAGTATTGTTATTACTGCCTTTTTTTTTCTATTCATTGAGGTGATAAAATCTTATCTGAACCCTCAAGTTTTTACCTCTTTCTCTCAATTCTCCTTACCATCACACTCTGGGTCAGGGGGGAAAATGGGGTGTGGGAGCGTGAGCAAGTGGCTGAATGGTGCTCAGCTGTTGGCTGGGCTCAAAACAGAATACAGATACTTGTGCTCTGCCTCACCAGCCCTACACACTGCATCAGTGGTCCATTGCACAAGTCCATTCCTGGAAAGGTCACTGTAGAATTGATTTCCCTTCCCCACTGTCCCAGGCCAGTGGAACTGAAAGCTGGAGCCATTGATGAGAATAGCACTTTGCATGGGTGTGTTTTTCGTAACTGCAAGGTTCACGACTGGTCTCTCTTGTGAGAAATGCAGATTTGGGAATTGTTGAGACCTCAGTCTTGGAAAGAAACTTAGAGAATTCAAAAGACTCTCGCAGGCAGTCAAGCCATCAAATTCAACCAGAAACAGTAGCTGTTCATGGAACAGAGAGGGCCAAACTGGAAGCAGGACAGTGCACCTGGCTGCCATGCTGCTGAGAGGCAGTGTTTACACTACGGCAGCCTTCCTGTTTGCCAGCTGACCTTTCCAGCCTCATCCCCGCTCCTTTTTGGTTGACTTTTGACTGTCCTCAGTTAATCTCTTGCCATGCCCTTTCCTTTCCCCTTTCTAGCATATTTGCTATTCAGCAGGTTCACACAGTGATAAATGATTAACCAGCAGATTTGTTGCTCAGTTCCTTATTGGAATGCAGCAAAGATCTCCACTAACTTTGTACATATGGCATAACAAAGAGACAGGGCTTCTGCCAGAGCATCAGACAATATTTGGCTTGTGCATTAATTGTAAGTAATAGGAATAGAGAAACATTTATAAAAAAATCATCACACTGACTTGAGTAGGGAGGCAGCCAGCCCCAGATACGCTGAGGACAGTATTATGCATATGCTACCCTCACATGCATAGCAGGGACATGATGAATAGCTGGGTATGCTTCAGAGCACTGCCACTAAGACTAGCAATCACGTTTCTCGGGGAGGGCTGGAAGGAGGCAATCACACCTCCATGCCAACCCTATGTGAAATAGCCATGTAGAAGGTCTTGCCTTGGCTTAGCTCTCTCAGGAGGTAAGACTAGAACTTGGGCTGGCATAACAGCCTGCTGAGCACCACTGATGCAGGAAGATGAAGCAGGTGCCACACAGCTGAGGGAAGAGCTGGCAATGCAGGGAGAAGAACCTTTCCAAGGTGACCTCTCCCTCTACAGATGCAGCCAGAAAGCAGCTGGCAGGAAGCACAAGGCACCAAGCTGCTGGTGCCATAGCACTCCAGCAGGCATGGAAGAGCTCGGAAAAGAGAAGACTTCCCTTTGCAGGGTGCTTTCCTTCCTGTAACAAGGTAAGCCAGCAAATGACTCAATTATATATTGAAGAACAATGGAATAAATGTTTACAAAGTGCTTTTTTAAACACCAAGAGTTATAAACCAGTGAGTGGAAGAAAGCAGGACTGAAGATACCCTGGTGCCCAATTCAGGCAATGCTTAACTACTAGACTGTGAGGTATTGGATGGGCTCCAGTTCCTCTTCTGGCAGCTCTCCTTCCAAATCACAAGTACAATTTTTCTTTTTCATTCAAAGAAAGAAATAAATACCATCCTTAATTATGTTTTGTGTTAAGGGCAAGGGCTTTGAATAGAGAAGAGAAGGGAAAGGAGGAATAGCAGTTTTGCATATCATACCTGTCTTTCCAGATTCTGGAAAGCACTGGCAGGTACATAGGCCCTTCCCTAGTAACAGGCATATATATAATTAGCACAGCACATCATGCATCTCCTCTCTCTTTGCCAGTGTGTTCACATCTGTGTGGGTCAGCACAATGCCTGAGTGCCACTTATGTGCTGTTGCCAGCCTCAGCTGTGCCACGTCCCTGGGTCATACTCCTGGAGGTTTGCCTTGAAGAACACAGGCACTGAGAAGAAAGGTAATTGGAGCACAGGGGATTTATTTGCATTTGAGTTTTCAAGCCATTACCTTCCATGCGGTCAAGTTTTTCTCATCAACATAGATATCTGGAAACTGGATTTATGTAAAAAGTAAAATCGCTGCTTTATAGTAGAACTTCTCAAGCTGGAGTTGGCAGGAAGCCTATCTCCCCTCCACCCAGATAGGGGAGCACTAACAAGGTCCCTCCTCAGCTGCTCTGTGGCAGTTTTATCTGTGACTGCAAAGGGAAAAAGGAAGCAGAGATTCCCTGGGCAGCAATGAGCAAAGCTGTGCAGCTGCATGAACTTTTGCATTGTCTGTCCAGGTTCATAATTCCTGATAAGGATAGCATGAACTGGTGGGGGAGGTCCTGACCCCTTACCCCTCTGTGCCTGGAACAATGTAATTGTGATCATAGCCCCACCAGGTGCTTCTGGTGGATGTGTGGGGTCCATTCTGCAATGTGTTAGAAGATCGACAGGGAGATTTCATGGGCCAAATGACTTTAGCAGGGACAAGCACTATGAGAGGTTTGAAAATCAGGACACAAGCACCTCTAACTTAAGTAGTGGAGGATGAAAGCATAACTCAAGATACAAAGAGCAAAGAGGATCTGAACATGTGATCAGACTCTTTAAATGGCTTAGGAACCCCAATAGCTCCTTTTGAGACATGGACTCTCCTGCTCAAGCCTACTGAGCAGCAGCTTGGGGATTTGCTAACTTGGGGCTATCATGGCTAAACAGACAGTGGAAGATGCAAATGTGCTCTGTCTGGGATAGGGTGTTTGGCAGCTCTCACTCCTGCTCTCTCTAATCATTGGCCATGTATCAGCAGAGCAGCTTGAGAGGATTTTACTCTTGATACATGCAAGTGATGTATGCGGACTACACCTTCTCAGCCACCGAAACCCTCAGGTTAGTGCATGAGGTTGCACTGGCTCTACTACAGCTGCTGTGAAACTGTTTGGACCATCAGGATAGCAGAGAGACCTGAACCTTGGAGACAGAGGCGACAGCGCTGGAGCTTCTGGACATGTCTTCTGTTACACTGCTACTGTACATGCCAACTTGAAACATAGTAACTTAGACTCTGCTCACTGGCTGACTTTGCTCTAATAACTTGGGAATGATACACAAAGCAGGGCATAAAGGCTGTTGCAGTTGCTTGCTAGGACCACAGTGCCAGCACAGATCTGCAGAGGAATGGGAGCAGAGTATGAACATGGAGGGAGAAGTGGAAACTTTTATGGCTTTGAAAAGTGGGTATTAAGGTGTTTAAATGCTTAACAGGCTTAAATCTTTGAGGACTCAAGACTTACTTTCAAAACCTGATGGGCCCTAGAAACCTCTCCTGCTGAAAGCTCTCCTCCTGATCCATTTCTGAAATGCAAGATTAGGGTCCTAAGTCACTTTGTCAGCCCTGGAAGTGGCTTCTCTTTCATGGTTGCTTGCCTCTTTTTCTGTGGGAATGTCAGACTGGAAGTGCTCAAATGCTCCACATAAAGTCTTAAGCTTTTTGCACCATTCTTTTTTGTGCTGGATTTCCTTCCTGATCCAAGGATTCCACTAATCCCCTTGCAAGACAAAACGTTTATCCTCATTTCTGGGTCTCTTGTCACTAGTCATGTCTCCTAACGTGTAGACTGTCGTAGGTAATAATTCTTACATAGTACTGCTGCTGCTATAGCACTGTTCTGAAAGCATTCTAGAGCACCAGTCATGTGGCTGCACGTAGTTAAAGACTCCGGAATAGTTTTACTGGCACGGCCATCCCCTTGTGCTGTCCCCACCACAAACTGGAGATCTTACCTGCCTCCCCTTCCTATACTTGGCTGAACTGGCTTGGCTTTGCACTTGATGAGGCACCAAGGAAAAACAACTGCATACCTTTGCATGGCAGAGGTTCAGTCTATCAGGGTGACTCAGCAGGACTGCCATGCATTCCTATGCAATGTCCTGGAACAGACTGCCTCTTCTTTAGGTTGTATTGGGTTTGGGGTGGGACTTGGGCCTCCTGAGTAGGGTTGGTGCCAGAGAACAGCTTATCCTTAATTAGTTTTCTATGATAGGATTCAGCTGCAGAAGAACAAACACCAGCAAATTCAAGGTGATAGAACCCATTTCCAGACAAGGTAAATCAGAGAACTGGGAACCTGAAACTGAGCACAAGTTCTGCAGAGATAGAGATTTCATCATCTCAGAAATAGCTCTGGCAAAGCCCCAGTAGGCAATGTAGCTCAGTTATTCTGTGGCTTTTATGTTCTTTTATGTGGCTCCTGGATAGCTAAAGCCTGACCACAATTACAGTCATTTTATTTTAAGGAATCATCCGAAGTCATCGACATCTACTCAGACATTTTGGGTGGCCCCTAAGAGGAACATATCGGTAGCATTTTCGGTCATTGGCATTGTGGGATGGCCTGTTTCCGGCAGAACTATCGAGTGCAATACTTTTGTTAAATGCTTATTATCAAACCTCTTGCTTCCTTTTTTTTTTTTTTTTTTTGAATAAACTTTCTATATTCCTTATTTATATCCTTCCACAGATGCTAGGACAATGTTTTGATGTCCTGGAAGCTGGACAGCATTTGAGATGCGGGAGGGTTTGTTAAAAGCATATCTGGAGGGTGTTTGGGTGCCTGGCAGAAAGTGGGAAGTGCCTGAGAGCTGGCTTTTGGGAATTGCTCCCCAATGGCGCCAGTCTGCCTCTTTGCAACATTTCACCCAGTTTTGCAAAACTAGCAGCCCTCTGGCCAGCCTTACGTGTTCTGCCACAAAGCTTTGCGAAACAGCCTCTGTCGCTTATCGAAACAACAACAGGGTAGAGTTCTGCTTGTGGTAAAAGTTCACAACACTGAACCAGCCAAAAAAAAAAGAAAAAGAAAAAGAAAAGAAAAGAAAAGAAAAGAAAAGAAAAGAAAAGAAAAGAAAAGAGAAGAAAAGAAAAGAAAAGAAAAGAAAAGAAAAGAAAAGAAAAAACAACAGCCAACTTTGGGACAGCTTATCCCCTAACTTTTGAGTTAAAACACTGATTTGCACCACTTGAGGATATGGTGCCTTAGCAGCAATGCCATTCTGCCAACTTCCCTAACCCATTAACTTCAGCACTCATTTTCAGGGGATG
Source organism: Ramphastos sulfuratus (assembly GCA_013399055.1). Lineage (NCBI taxonomy): Eukaryota > Metazoa > Chordata > Aves > Piciformes > Ramphastidae > Ramphastos > Ramphastos sulfuratus. Next base: position 119,724 of record WBNM01025024.1, read on the forward strand.
TGCTCCCTCACCACACTGATCAACTGAAGAGATTATAATTTTCCATCTGTCTTGCTGTGGCCATCAGGGCACTGCTGCACTCTAAATGTGTTTGCACACATTGATAGATGTCCTCCTAACCACTGGTTAGGACATTGACATAGATGAGAACACGATAAACTGTAAACAGTCATGTCCCAGTTTCTCTTTTTTCTTTTCTCTTCATCTCGGTGAGCGTTTCACTTCCAGTAGGTCTCATGGTGAGAGGTAAAGAGAGGAAAAGACAACAGAGGTGAAGCTTGGTTGTTATTCATAGGTACAGCTCACGTGTGAGTTATGCATTATCAGAGACAAACTGTGCACTTGAGAGCAATGTCCCACTTCATCATCATCCAACCACCTTGACCATCCTGATTCTTCCCCTTCTACCCTCAGTCTCTATGCTGTCATTTATGTCCTCGCTCCATTATGTCTATCCATTCTTTAGGATAGGTTTGTAGAGATAAGACAGTTTATTACAACTAGGGCTTAATCTTCATCTCATGTTTGCAAAGCCCTCTTGACAAGTAACAGTGATCCTGTTAATAAACTCAGTAGCACCCCCAAGGAGGTAGAAGTAGATAGGACAATGCATTGTAAAAACCTTCCATAGAAAGGAGGATGTTGGTTATGGAAGAAACCATGCTTTCCTTTGTCACTGACACCCCCCATCCCTTGAATTGTTTACTTGAGGTTCCTCAGTGCTTCAGGTTCCCCCAGTACTCTGTTCTGGTGAGGCCACACCGCCAGTATTGTGTTCAGTTTTGGGCATCTCATTACAAGAGGGATGTGAAGGTGCTGGAGGGAGTGCAGAGGAGGACAACAAAGCTGGTGAAGGGCCTGGAGAATAAATCTTATGAAGAGCAACTGAGGAAGCTGAGGCTGTTTAGTTTGAAAAAGAGGATACTGAGGGGAGACCTCATTGCTGTCTACAGCCACCTGAAAGAACATTGTGGAGAGGCTGCTGGTGGTCTCTTCTCACAGGTAAATAGTGATAGAACAAGAGGGAATGGCCTTAAGCTGTGACTGGGTAGGTTTAGACTGGAGACTAGGAAAAATTGTTCATAGCAAGAGTGATCAGGCATTGGAATGGGCCACCCAGAGAGGTGGTGGAGTCACCACCCCACACTATGTTTAAAAGTCATTTGGATGTAGTGCTTGCGGATATGGTTTAAGGTGAACCTTGTAGAGTAGGGTTATCAGTTGGACTCGGTGATTCCAAGGGTCTTTTCCAGCCTGAATGTTTCTGTGATTCTATGAAGACAGAGAGTCTCCTTAACTCTCCCAAATTACATGTCCCCTGTCCTTGAACCAACCTCCAAAGAAGTGTCAGGCTATAATCTGACAGGGAAGCTAAGGGCCCTGAAGGTTTCAGGTTTGCCCAACCACAGCTCATGTTTGCAGTGCGCAAGCATGCCCTTGATGTCCTTGGGCAGAGGAAAGCTGAAGCCTCCATGAGCAATCCCGTTCCTGTTCAATGCTTTCTGCTTCCCCACAGAACTGCAGCATCTGTGCAGGAGAAGAGGTGATGTTTCTCTCTGGGACTACATCTAGAAGTCTATCTTCATCTAAACCCACAGCCTTTTGATGAGCAAGAGGAACACTGATTTATTTATTTATTTCCCCCAGCAAACACAGCTGCTTTCTTGGTGACTGGAAATGTTGGTTTGCCTTTGCCTTTGTATGGAGTGTTTCAGAGGAGTTTGTGGACACGGTCATACCAGGAACAAGTCACCTACAGAGGTGGTCTCAGAGGTCCTCTGTGACATGCTGAGGTTTAGAGATGGACCTGTGTTCTGAAATAAGCTCAAAAAAATGAGACAGAGGATTTAAATAGCATTTATTAAGTTTCGTTGTGGGTGTTTTTTTCTTGAAATAAAGCCTTTTTCTCTTCTGTTTTACTGGAAACACACCCACAGCAGGGTGTCCGAAATCAGGCAGGGCTGTGCTTGGCAGGCACCCATGAGGAAGCAGTGTGCAATCCAGCAGGGCTGCTCCCTGTGTGCATTCTGTGGCTCTTCATCCCCATATCTCACACTCAGCAGGTACCAAAAGACACTTGGACCTCCCTGGATAGTTCTGCCTCTCTCTGTCCTGCCAGCTATCATGAGATGGATGTAGGTTTAATTGCACCTTCTAACCTCCTTGAGAGGAGGTCACCATCCTCTCAAGCTCCTTTGAAAATGTTAAATTTGGACTGAACAGGACACACCGAAGTGGTCTTCCTCTCTGAAGAGACACAAAAGGTGCAGGGTACTGTAAAACAGTGTCTGAGACAGCACTTATAACCACATTGCACCCAGAGGGTCCTCATCTAAGTGAGATCAATCCCTCTTGCACTCTGTTTTGTACATATTGTAAGTCTTGTGACTTCTAAGCAGCGCACTTCTGTAATGCCTAGACATATGTAGGAGATACGTGCAGAGAACTTGTGCAGCGTCCCATTCTTCTCTTGCTCCACAGAGAAACTTTGAGGGTTTCTCTCTTTTCGCTCCTCTACCTCAGTCTTTGCAAGTACCAGTGACCAAAAGCCATCAGTGGGAAAGGAAAGCAGCACTACTAAGACATCATGCATTTTCCTACAGACAAGGAAGCTCTCCTTCCCCTGCTGCATGAGGAGCCAAAAGCACGTGTTCACCTAGCATGACCATCCCTTGAAAATTCAGTTTACGTCAAACAGCGAATCTCAGAGCAAGTGAGTACAGGCAGGGTGTGCTGCTTTGAGGCTAATTGGAATATTTTACTGAGAGAAATTAAATCCTTAGCTGTAAGAAGAGAGAAAAAAACCCAACAGTAACCTATATCACTCATTCTGCTGAGAAATGCAACTAGTCACAATATAGATAAGACACTCACACAATCATACACTTCTCAGTTAGTTCTCAGTTGTTCTGCTCCTTCACTCTGGCAGTCTGTGGTTGCTTCTGCCTTAACTTTAATCCAACCTAACCCTTTATTTCCTCTAACTTCCTTGTCATCTTTTTGACATATCACCTCAGATCTTTCCAGATTTATCACGTGAGATATACAGGTTTGATCCAATTATTGCTGAAGAGAGGGAAAGGGAGGGAAGGGAGTGGGGGGAGAGGGTTGGGTCAGGATCCTCCTGGCAATCTGATTGTTTTGGAGGGAATTTTGTGTTTCTGAATTACTTTTAACTTGTATATAACTGTATATTGTGTATATATATGCTTGTAAATTGTGCTAAACTGTACATATAGCTTCATTTCTTAAATTCCATCCGGCTGAGTCTAGTCTGTGTGATTTCATTGTGTGTGTGGGATGGGTAACTCCTAAACCATCACACAAGGACTCTGATAGATGGCATTCTTTTGCCATGCAAACAGCAAGAAAGCAGCAGTCAAAAGCCATCAAGTGTCTGCTGAATCATTGATGAATGTCATTCCAACTTAACAGTGTCTGGAGAAAGACAAGTTGGCTCTTCAGAGCTGATACAGGGACCATCTCTGTATAAAAGCACAGTGGACAGTCCGCTAGCTCTGTACTTCTAATTCAGGTTGGAAATGCAGTGCCACCAGAGTTCTGCAGGATATCAACAAGAGGAATGGATGCAAAAGTAAAGTCTATTCTTTAAGGCAGTCAGTGCTGACCCAAGGTTGGGGAATGGCAATGGAGGGCTTTGCAGCAGTTTAATTCTGTGGACACTGGTTGGAAAAGTGGGGTCTCCCCCTTCTATGACTGTTCGGGAAGAACTCACAGCTGAAGCAGGATGTGGAACTCTGGGACTTCAGTGCTTTTGTACAATAAAGTAGCTGTGTGGTTCCCCCCGTGATGAATTAGCACCAAGCAGCCACTTGCTGTTCTGGAAAATTATTCAGAGGCACTGAGGTGTAAACAATCTCTTCCCAAAGGAGGGGCCCAGGAAGGAAGCTAAGTGTCTGGTCTTGTTCTTCCTTCAAAATTAAGATTGGCCTATAAAGGGATCTGGAAGCAAACTAAGAGTGGCTCAGCAGAGATAAGACATTTGTGAGGTTTATTAGAAAGGTGAGCATTAGAGGAATGTAGCCAGCACAGTCTCTTGTGGATACCTGTCTGACCTCTGCATAAATAGGTGTATTTATTTAGTTATTTAATATCCATTGCTGTGGGGAAAGTAACCAATGCAAATGCTCAGTCGTTACCTTCTGCAGGGAAAGGGTACATGCAAGAGGTATTTGAAGAGAGTTCTTGCTGATGAGAGAAGATGAAAGGATTTTAGAAAGAGAGGTTGTGAAAACAAGTAATACTGGAGAGCTTATCCATGCATAGACGAGATGAAGCCTGAAGGGACAGAGACTCCCCATTCCTTCCTCAAAAGCACAAGGACAAAATGGAGTGACTGAACAGGATGTGAGTAAGGCAGAAAGCAAGATCCATAAAACCTGCTAGTAGTCAGCGAGCGAAGAAAGAATGTCCATGTATACAAATCAGCTTTGATTTGATGCTCACCCTGATGCTCAGTCCTGCTACAAAGGGATGAGCTTGCAATCTTTCCCCCCCTTAGAAAATGGAGCATACTTCCAGCTCTCTGAGTCTGTGCCAGACTGTGAAGTTCACTTTCAAAGGCAAAGATGACGCCGAGACATTTGACAGGACTCATGCTTCTAAATCACGTGGATGCTTTTGTAAACATTACTTCTGGGTGTACTTAATATCTCCACTATTAATCGGGTTACGGGGAGTTAAAAGCCCATTAGTAGCAGCAACAAATGCTATTTAACTGGCCTGAATTGCAAATGCAAGTTTAGACAGAGAACAAATGCAATATGACTTTGGAAGAGCAGAGAGCCAGCCAAAAAAAAAAAAAAAAAGCAAAACCAACTTCATTTAATCTTGAAAAAAACTCACAAAACAAACATCTATTAATCAACCCAAAATACACAACCCATGAGAAGGAAGGAAAAAATCTTGGCAGATATGAAATCAAATGAAGCCGTGAGCATGTTGGTTAGAGCCAGATGTGGAACTCAAGAAATGAAGGTGATAGATGCACCAGTACATGGAGCAGGATCACAGGCTCACAGGACGTCAGGGGTTGGAAGGGACCCAAAGAGATCATCAAGTCCAACCCCCCTGCCAGAGCAGGACCATACAATCTATCTCAGGTCACTGAGGAACACAACCAGACGGACCTTGAAAGTCTCCAGAGAAGGGGACTCCACAACCTCTCTGGGGAGCCTGTGCCAGTGCTCTGTGACCCTTAGAGTAAAGAAGTTCCCCCATGTGTTGAGGCGGAACCTCTTGTGTTGCAGCTTACATCCATTGCTCCTTATCCTATCACAGGGAGCAAGTGAGAAGAGCAGATTTAATAAGATCTTGGTGTGCGCTGTGATCATGGGCAGAGTCTTGCTGAGACTTTGGTCTTGCTGGCACAGGAAGGGCACAAAACAGGACCAGGAAGTTATGATCTTACTCTGAAGTCAGTGGTCTACCAAACAAGAGAGGTGATGATAAGTTGGATGATTTTCAAAGCAAAGAAATAGCAGAGGCTGAGGGTATGGAGAAATCATCCAAGCCTGTTTGGATTTCTGAAGAGAGCAATGGGATGATGACCCAAACCTGCTTGGTTTGGCTATGTATTGGCTGCCTGTATTTGTAGGGACATGTTAATACCTGTTCACAGTTACTGGTTTCTGGGCAATCAGGACAATGAGTCTTTAACAGGTTATTTGCTTGCATGTAAAGGTATAAAAAGGAGAGAAAACTGGGTTGAAGGAAAATGTAACTTGAATGTTGTGGGGGAGAATTAAACAGTGAAATGCATGACAGTATGAAAAACTCCCAAGGCTCTTGCCTTAGGCTTTCAAAAGTAGGTAGTGGTGTGCATCCTATAAAGTCCATTTCTATACTGCCATGGAGGCCAAATGGATATCCAAGTAATTATTTTCCAAATGTGTGAACTGCACAATATTTCAGATGGCACTTGTTTTTACATTATCTGTGTCCTTTTTACCTTGTAATAATGACTTAAAAAGCCCCACTGAGGTTGGAAGCATGCAATGCTCAGAAATAAGAAATGTCAAAGTCACAATTGCTCTTCATGTCTTAATTCAAAATTCTACATGCATCTGCATTATGTCACAGTCACAGGATCGTCACTGTACAGGACAAATCATCACTATGCTCACTGGGTAACTGCTCAGAATTTCCTCTTATCCTCATCACTTGACCTCAGGCCTTATTTACTAAACACCACTTAAACTCTGCCTAGAACACCAACTGATTACATTTTCTCATGGGCTTTCCTGTGACACTTTCACTCTAAATCTAAGTGTTTCACAAATACGAACACACTTCCCTCTAAAACAGCTCTTGTGAAAAGAGCAAAGAGCTAATAGTGTTCCCATTTTCCCAAAGCAGGACAAGGAGAAAGACTTTAGAATTGCCACCATGAAGTTCAGCTGTTCACTTTACAGTTATACAAGTTTGCTTTTGGGGGGATTTTTTTTTTGTGTATAAGACTGTGTGAGCTGCGTATGTTTAGACCTTGGCACGTTACTTAAATCTGCAGAGAATTTACCCTCTAAGTGACTGTTGTGAAAGATGAAGCCGCAGCTATATAACAAAACCAATTGTTTTCTGTGAATGTGAAAGCTGGCCACTTACTGAGACAGGGAAAAAAAAAAAGTAAAACAAGAAAAAGAAAAAAACATTGTTGAGAGTACCAGGGAGGAAAGTGAGGAGGGAGACTAGTGTGTGGATAAGAAAATTCTAATGATATGGATGGTTTGTGAATAAATAAAAGGAGCTTGAGAACCTCTTTGGGCAGGATATGGAGCTGAGGTGACAGAATAAAGGTGAATCAAGCAGTCCCTAGAATATCCTTGCTAGCAAGTTTTAACACTGAAGCCACTTAAAGCAAATTGCTGACAAACCCATGATGGTGTGCCATGACCTTCCTCTAGGGGCAAAACACATCCTCTGCTGAAGACTGGATGTGTGAGGCCAAGAATTTCTAAGAGTGGCCAGGATTTCTTGAACCTTTAGTGCCAAGAACTCCAATAATTTCATGTTGAAGGCACAGCTCCCAGCAACTTTGCTTTCAAAGCAGAACGCTCAGCACTTTTGCCAGTCTGGCCCTAGGTGTCTGCAGCTTGGCAAACAGAACAGGAAGTAGTTGCCAACTTAGAAAATGCTTATTTAAGTGACTTGCCAGCAGCACACAAGGATTCTGTGGCAGGAGCAGAGCTAGGCAATGTTCAGCTTCATTAATGACCAGATCATTTCTTCTCCACCTCCAATCCTCTTCCTCATTTCCTACACACCCCTCCACATATGCAATAAAGGATGCAGGGGTCCCGTGAGAAAAAACACAACAAAATGCTATGTGATCATGTAGTTAAAGCCTGGAGTGTAACATACAGGCACAAGAGATGAATTAATACTGTATGAAAAGCCTCTGGATCATCATTTCCTCATTCTGCTGTGCATTCATGATGTTCCTTTAACACAAACCTTCATGTGCTATTACGTAGACTTACAGAACAAAAAAAAAAAAAAAACCCCAACAACTCCTCCCCCCACCCTCCCAAAAAAAAACAAACAAAAATCTTCAAGTCCAAACAAAACAAAGAAATAAAAAAAAACCAAATTATGACAACAACAACAAATAAACAACCAACAAACCAACAAACAAAAGACCCCAAGGTTAAACCAAACGAAACAAAAAAACCAAACAAAAAATAATAAAAATACCCCACTACAACCCCCCCCCCCAAAAAAAACCAACCCCAAACAAACAAAAAAGCTCCACCACAAACCACTCCCCCCCCCAAAAAAAAACCCAAACCCCAAACTTCTAGAGCTTTCTCACATTTTTGTTAGAGAAGGTGCTTGTGGAGACAGGCTGACTCCGGTACAGGTCACCAGAGGACAGGGAGCTGGAGATCTGCAGCTCTCTGCCACCTGAGGCAACAAGAGGGTAACAGCCATTCAGCCCCACAGACTGCAGGGACAGGAGGATGCTGCATCTTGGTGTTGGAGCCTGAGATGCCAAGGGACACTGAGATGCAGACTTCCCAAAAAATAACTTTGTATGTGTTTGATGCTTCTTCTCTATCACTAACATCCTGAGTGACGTGTCCTTACATAGCATGGTAGTTCTGCCTCAGTCTTGCTCCTTCTTTCACTCCAACTCTGTCTCATCTTAGCTCTGTCTGATGCCTCATGTTTTTTGTTTGGTTTTTTTTTTCTTTTTTTTTCTTTTCTCCCCCACAACTCCTTCTGGTTCTTGTCTCTACTTACCTCTGTCTTTGAACACAGAATGTGTGCAGCCTCAGAGATCTCAGGAGGTGCGGCGGTAGAAGCACTCAAGCTTGATCCTCATGCTCCCATGCAGGAACAGATGCACACACCTACATGTTCTGCATGGCAGCGTGGAGGAACTGGAAGAGACACAGCACAAACCCAGGAAGAGATATCCAGGAAACCTTTAGGGAAAACAAGTGCTTGGCTTGTCTCTTTTGCAGATAAAACGCGAATGTTGGCTTTTCTCAAGTTTGTAGCTGGCCAAACAGGGGTAGATTGCAATGAGGCTGACAAGAGCACATCCTTAATTTGAGGGCAGCTCTGTACCTGAGTGCCTGCTCTATGGCATGAGAGTCTCAGACCAATAAGAATGTTTCACCGTGAGGGAAACAATGCATTTTTACTCTCCTTGTTCTCAGAAGCAATCATGCCACTGGAACAGAAATACAAAAACAAATGAACAAAACAAATTCAGCTTGAGGCAGACACCCAGCATGAGGAATTGCAGGCCAGATGGTTAGTGTGACAGAGTTATAAGTAACTGGAAACAGCTTTTCAAATAAGAAGTGTTAGGTAACTTCTACTCAAATTCTGTCTCTCTGTTTCTCTTCTTAAAGACAAGTTTTCTAAATTGAGCACACCAGCAAATTCTCTGAAGAAGCACAATGACAGGACAAGAAAAGCCCCATGGTGTGGCTGCTGCTGTTGCATCATGAGTGTGATAGAAGACAGCAAATGCCTTTCTACCACTTTTCCTGCTGCTGGGTCCCACTCCCTTCTCCTCTTGGCCGTGTGCCCTGGGCCCACTGTCTTCTCATCCACCCCACACTTGGTCCCTCTCTGTCTTCCTCCTTGCAGCAGCTGCCCACTCAGACTCCCTAGCCACCTCCCCAGGCACCTCTCCAATTGTCTGTCTCACTGCTGACTCTGACAGCGTCAGTTTGGAGTCCACACTAATGAGTTCAGTAAAGCTCCTTCCCTTGGCTCCCTCCTTCCCTTCCCCTCCCCTCTGTTGTCAGCACACCTCACTGTCTTTTTTTTTTTTTGAGAAAGATCTGTCTCTCTAATGTACTGCAAAACAAAAGGGAGAAAGCAAATATCTCAGCTCTTGATGATTGCTGCTGCTCCGTTGATTTTCTCCAGAGCTGAGGCTTCACATCACCCAAAGATAAGGCTTGCTTTTGCCAGTGGACCAATGCCAAATTGCACCAGCAGGAAATTGGGCTTGTTGGCTGAGGTTTCAGTGTGGTCAGGCTGATCAGTGTCAGAGAGCGAGCTGACCCTTGACTCCAAATTAATGGAAAAATAGCTAGACACAGCTGTGTATGCCCTACCCATCTGCTTTGTGTACTTTCTGTTTCATCCCAGAACCATGTGCACACACAGAATTTAAGCATGTCCAGGAATTTTCAGTGGTGTGCACTGGTGCTTGCCCTATTTCATTCTTGGAGGGTTTCTCTGTCTGAGGAGATGTAGCATACGATGCTTCTATTGCATTTGCTTGAGCCGTTCCTGCTTGTTCCACATCATCAGGTTATGTGCTGACAAGTGGAGCATATGCTCTCAACAACATGCCTGCTGTAACTAAATCATATCCTGGGTCATCAATTCAAGGCTCACAGTGTGCTCTTCCAGTTTCAGAGGGAACTGTTGTCTGCTTGTGTTGTTTATAACCCTTGGGAGACTTGGGCAAATCAGGACAACCATGCGCGTGACCTAGCAATTTTTCTTAAGCTGTGCAAGCATTTGCTTTCCTACCTCCATTGCTCTCCGTGTGCACTAGAGTATTCTACTCAGTCATGCAACATGTAGAGCTCCTGAATCACTACTTTAAGCACCTGAACCTGAACACTTTTCATAGACCTCAAAAAGATATGATCTGGATTAATATTGGTACATGTTACAACTGGTTAACCTTTCTGTGTTGTCACTCTGCCTTGGCAGCATTTGGGAAGTCATTTCACACAAGTTGTGAAAATATTGTCATGAGCAGACAGGCACAATATGTATGAGAGCCAGAACTTTAAATTTACCATTTTAAGGTCAGAATCTGTAATAGTCATGAAATCTTTTTTTTTTAACTTTCTCTCTTTATTTTTCTTTTCCTCCTTTCCAACTGAAGCTTCATTTTGTTTAGCTGAAACCTTTCCCCACTTGCAACTTCAGTAAGCACATGCAGAAATGATTCCTGATATTCAATGACATCTCTGTCCCAAAAATTTGTATTGTCAGTAGACATTTCAATTTTAACAGGGTTTGTTAGCATCTGTGCAGTGAAATCTTTTGGAATCCACCCAATGAATAGATCAGATACATCAAAGGTGTTCAACCTTTGGCTTTCCATGCCAATGGAGATCTGAAAAACCTATTTAATCTGCAGACATGGCAGACATCACACTCACCCTACTGGAGGACTCTCTGTTTTCTAATTCCAGATCAATGTACAACTTGCAATCATTACTAATTTATGAGGTATCTTCTGGATTATTGTTCGAAGGAATTACATTCTGTTGGCCAGCGGAAGCCATGTGGATGGTCTGGTATTTGACATTCAATATTCTTTCCCTTACTGTCTGCTACAGCCATTTCCCTCCTGTTTGCAGGGTGTCTTTTTGCAGTGATTGTGCCTATGCCCTATTGAGCTCCCAGTCCAAAATCATCTCCTGTAGCTGTTGAAACCCTTGGCAGAACCCAGTGGAGTTCCTGCAGACCGATGCCGCTGTTGCTACAGACAACGTTAGAGTAAAAATCTTGTCCTGTGTAATTTCTGTATCTCAAAGAGACCCCCTTGTTCTTTTAGTTTTCTTTCACTTCACTAGTTTATGGGACAAGACTCCCTACTGATGTGTAAGGCACGACTTCACCAAAGTCATTGGATGTAAATTGGTTTATATAATCCAAAAATCTAATAGAAGATCTCCTGGGAAGGAATCTTTCACCTATTGAATTAAAAACACTGCTTTCTGGAGTTTCTACATTTCACTCTGTGTCTTTTCATGAGTGTTTTGTTTTCCTTCATAACTCCTCATATCTCCTCTCCTCTTCAACTGGGGCGGGGGAAGGGAAATTAAAACCAATGGCTAAAAAAATGTTATGTTTCTTTTTTCCCATTCACAGTGTAATTTGGTGGCTTAATCATTTCCCAAATCTTTACATGCCACTCATAAGTTTCAGAGCCACTGTTGGAGCTTCCTGCCATCATTATGCCAGCCTGATAACAGCTATTTACATTGTGTGGCTTCTTGCTCCATACCATTTGATAGGCTCATCATTTGATAGGCTTGTCAAATTCTGAAATAGTTTTTTTTCTCTCTGCAACATTGTGCACAGTAACTGTATTTTCAATGAAAACTGAATCGGGGCTGACTCATCAGGAAGAAGTGAATGTCATCTTCCTTGAGTTAAGCTGACAACTTCTCCTATTTCCTGACCCCAGGAGAGCCCAAAAGGACACTGGGATTGCAGAGACTGTCTCTCCAGCAGGTTGCTCTTCACCTCCCTAGCTGTACCTGTACTGATGTAGCGTGTGGGTGCAGATGCAGGATGGACGAGCAGAAAGACCAAACCAAAGTGCCTCTCTTCATCAATACATTTCTTTATCCTCTCAGTCAGGATGCATCAGATCTGTTCATTCCTGTCAGAAATGGACATACGGTCAGGGGACAGAGGCTCTGAATGGAAAGGGGTGCAGAGAAATGCCTCACAGGGAAAGGTATCTCTGAGATTTACCACAACATTCATGAGATGATGATTCATTATACTTCCAGCTTACCCAGTAAGCGGAAAGCATCCTTCACAGGGGAACGGCATGAAGGCAGATGACCAGAATATTGCATTCATGAAAATGAATTGTTACCCTTCTGCTGAGACTCTCTTACTGCCTCATGCACACAGCAACCTGCGGAGGTAGAATCACAGAATCATAGAATGTCAGGGGCTGGAAGGGACCTCGAAAGTTCATCAGTTCAACCCCCCTGCCAGAGCAGGATCACCTATACCAGATCACACAGGAACATGTCCAGGTGGGTTTTGAATATCTCCGGAGAGGGAGACTCCACAACCCCCCTGGGCACAACTACCCTGGGAGGTAGCTATACTGGCATTAAAGATAGCACAGTGAAGTTTGTACTGCCTCCAACCACTACCTATTTACCATTCTCTGAGTCAACATTCCCCTTCCTTGGCTCCAAAATTAAGCCACAACTTTAAAGTCAGAATGTTTAAAGAAACAGGGGGAAGAAATAAAGTGTCTTATTTCTTGACATGCCGCATGTAAACATTGGGTGACCCATTCCTTGTTCGCTTCCTAACCTGGCTGAACTCTGGAAGCAAGCAATAAACAACGAAGGTTAATTAAATCCATTTCTAAGTTTAACACCCCTGGCTCCCCACCCTGCCCTCACCAGACTCTGGGGGCTGTGTGTTATGGATGAATGTAACCTGGTTTGAATTGCAAAATACGATTTCAAGTATCCTTTAGAGACAAAGAAAACTGATTTCTACAGTGACTGAAATGAGTCATTTAAGACAGTAAACCTAATTAAGGCTGCTGCTGCAGCTAATTTCCCCGCCAAAAAGAAATTTTGTGCACTAAAGAATGAAGTGCTAGTTCTGGGCAGCAGCACCAGGCACTGAGTGTAATTATCATTTATATGGCACTCACTGCTGTAGTACTTCAATGCTTGACAAGAACCAAGGGATTTACTCTGAGGTAGAGAAAAGTTTTCTTTTATAACCAGAAGTGAAATGACCTGCCCCAGACTATTCAGTGGATTTGGCCAAGCTGAACTCAGGTTTCCCTAAATCCCTTACTAATGTTTTCAGCAGAAGCTTCGGACCTTTGGTTTGCCTGCAGCCTTGAGAAATTTTGATCCTCCTTTTGAGTAGGAGAGTGAAGGGAAGGAACAGCCTTCCCCTCTGCAGCAGGACCAGGTGCCCCCAGTCCAAACCCCAGAATATGTAAATCATCAAATCCTCAACAAGATGCAGGAAAATATAGCCCAGATTTCAAGACTTCAGGAGCTGAAGGGCTCAGTCTTGAGTCCTCCAAGGATGCCAGGTTGATGTAGCTCTTTTTCTGTAGAACTCACAGCTTACCCATACCCATCACCATTTATATCCATGACCAGGATGCTGAGTACCCAAACAGGATTAGATTTGAGTACAACCTGACTTGGAGAACTACATTATGGCATTACACCTTGCCCTCTCTCTCTCTCTTTAAAATTTTTCTCTCCAATAACTGCATAATTCAAAGTTTCTCTGAAAGTCAAAGAGTAACATTAATTCTTGTAAAAGAAGCAGCAGCACAGGGTTGATTTATCTTTGGGAGTGGGTTAGAAATGGTGCTTTGCTTGAATAAAGATCTCTTCTCTAGGAAAGCAAACAGCAAAATTCAAATCTTCAGCAGAAAAATCTCTTCTTTCTGAAACCAAGACACATAGGAGTCTATTCTGAGGGGGTAGGACTGGGCATAATTCCATCAGGGCTGGCAGAGGCTGAGGAGTTTGCTACCGGCCCTGAACTGCATTTTAAGCTCAGCAGGAAAAGGTCAGACCTGTTCAGCAGTGGGACTGAAAGGGCTGTCAATCCAATCTTGGTGAATCCAATCAGTTCACAGAATCACAGAATCAACCAGGTTGGAAAAGACCTCTGAGATCATTGAGTCCAACCTATCACCTAACCCTTCTAATTAACTAAATCATGGTACTAAATGCCTCATGCAGCCCCCCCTTAAACACCTCCAGGGATGGTGACTCCACCACCTCCCCAGGCAGCCCATTCCAATGGCAATCATTCTTCCTGTGAAGAACTTCTTCCTAACATTCAGCCTAAACCTGCCCTGGCACAGCCTGAGACTGTGTCTTCTTGTTCTGTCATTGGGTGCCTGGTAGAAGAAACCAACCCCCACCTGGCTGCAACCTCCTTTCAGGTAGTTGTAGACAGCAATGAGGTCATCCCTGAGCCTCCCCTTCTCCAGGTTGCGTCAACGTGAGAGAGTTGTCAGGCTTGCTACAGGGCTGGGGGCTGCCTCCAGCAGCTCTGGTCCCGATGAGGAATGTGTGACTGCTTGGTGCGTTAGCCAAGTACCAAGGCTTATGTCAGCCAAAGAGTTTAGTGCTGCCTGGGGCTTTCCTCTGGGCCCCAAATCCTCCTTCTCTCAGGGGCTTTGTTCAGTTTCGAAGGTCAGCCTAAAGCAGCTCTGTGAAGTTTCACTTTTTCCCTTTGGAGGATATCTGTGTTGCAGGGAGCTCTTTTGATGGCTGTAAACACAAATAAGCATGTGTCCCTGATAGCGTCAAGTGAAAAATCCTAGGTTTTTTTCTTCCTTATTGAGCAAATCTTGCTCCTCAGTGTCTCTAACCTGGAGTACATGCTGTTAGTGTTGTGTGACAACACTGTAATCCCATTTTTATACTTGATTTATGAAGGTAGGCCCTCAGTTGTGTGGGGTTAAGGCCCTGTTAATGCTCAGGATCACAGGATGTCAGGGGTTGGAAAGGACCCAAAGAGATCATCAAGTCCACTCGCCCTGCCAGAGCCGGACCATACAATCTAGCTCAGGTCACTGAGGAACACATCCAGATAGGCCTTGAAAGTCTCCAGAGAAGGAGACTCCACAACTTCTCTGGGGAGCTTGTGCCAGTGCTCTGTGACCCTTACAGTAAAGAAGTTCTCCCTTGTGTTGAGGTGGAACCGCCTGTGCTGCAGCTTACATCCATTGCTCCTTATCCTATCACAGGGAGCAGGTAAGAAGAGCCTGTCCCCTCACTCCTGACCCCCAACCCTCAGATATTTATAAACATTGATTAAACCCTCTCTCAGTCTTCTCTTCTCCAGACTAAAAAGCCCCAAGTCCCTCAGCCTCTCCTCATCAGGCAGTGCTCCAGTCCCCTAATCATTCTCGTAGCCCCTGTCCCACTTAAACTGAGGAGCCCAAAACTGAACCCAATACTCAAGATGGGGTCTCACCAGGGCAGAGTAGAGGGGAAGGAGAACCTCCCCTTGATCTTCTGGACACACTTTTTCTGATACACCCCAGGATCCCATTGACCTTCTTGGCTTGACACTGTGGGGTTTCTTAATGAGAGAGAGTTTGTAGCTCTGGACAGACAGAAGGTGGGAGTGAAAGTGAAGGCATGACAACTGAACTTGGAGGGGAGCTGATGTCTTCTGAATCCTAGACTGACAGCCCAGCTGTTGATTTTTTTTGTTGTTCATATAAATATTCCTGGCTTTCCAGCAGTGCTGCTGTGGCTCTACCTCTGACACCAGAACAGCCTAGTATTCTGCTGTTGTTTCACCTATTGCATCAGTCATCGGTTACTGGATGCACAGAGACAAGAGTGGATTTAAATGACAACATACGAACTTGATTGTGGTTTTCCATGGGGAGAGAACCATGTCTTCTGCTGTGCTTTGGGCATCACTCAGGGAATGCTCTTTCCCATCTCCTCATGTTGGGAGTTCCTGTGTGAATATAACCACAGTGGCACACAGACCTAAAAATTGGATGAGTCCATCAATTAAATAGAGAAAATCTTCTTTTTGAGGGGAAAAAAAAAAAAAAGTAAGAGGTATACCTTATTAATGACCTCAGGACAGATGCTGATGAACGAGGTCTGCATGGTGCCCCAAGGGTTAACACTGGCTGCAGTCCTATGGGCAGGAAAGTGGAGCAGAAGGCAGAGTGTGGCTTTCACATTTAGTGGGATCTTTCTCCTCTCCAGTATGAACAACATGAAGCAAATTAATTGACTGTCCACTGTTGATTGCAGCTCATATGCGGTCTGTGAGTGTGTCAATGTGCAGATCCTGTAAGAAATCCTACTCAAGGTGTGGTTTCTGCAAAACATTTCATTGGAAATGGCAATAGCCATGCTGAGTGTTGGTGGAGGGCAACACTTCAGCTGCCTTCCGACACATGGGGACTGTCAGGGCAACACTGGTCTGTAAGTATTTCTGCGTGAACCGGGAAGACAAGGGTACAGAGAGGGAGAGAGGGTTCACAACCTATCCTGAAACAAGAGCTGGAGATTGCTGTCTTTCCTCTGATCCTCCTCCAAGAGCCATCATAACTCAATTCTCTCAGAAAATCTTCTCTGTGTTTAATAACAATTACAGATGACCCATGCTAGTCTTTTCCTTTCTTGACCAGATGGCCTCGTATCTCCAATATCTAGATTTTGCTTATGACAGCTGCCTGGGCTGAGCTCTCTTCCTGTATCATTTTATCTACACTTTTTTCTCACACCCATAATCAATAACAGAATCTGGGAGAACTTTGGAGCAACTACATAGAAGCCTGTTTACTACTTGCTCTGAAAGAAAGATCAAATTTTGGAAATGTATGAGAGCAGAGGGACAAGTGCTCTTTCATGCCATACTGTGCACATGTTTTCTGCTTGTTGCCTTATTCCAAGCTCTCCTGTTTCACTCCTTCCTCAGGTCCTTAATGATTCCAATAAATGTCAGGACCAATCTCACTTAATTAAAAGTACATCTATTACATGAATGATGTGGGAAAATGGCCCACCATGACTCCCTGCCTTGAAACCAAGCTGCAAAGCATATTTTCTCCCACTTAATCAGACTTCTTTACCAGATCCCTTGGAAATTTCCAGTAAAATAAATAAACTTTACAAATTCTGTGAGGCTACCAGCTCACTTCAGGGAGGAACCCCAAGATGTTATTCAGTCCTTGAAGTCATTTGTTTCACTGTGATCCCAAACACTAACCAAAGACAACATAATATGATAGGTATTTACAACATATCCATTATCTTATCAGAGCTTCAGGTACAGCTGTAAATAGCCTGTTCCAACTGGGCAATCTGCTGAGTTAAATGGGTTCTACTTTTAGAAGCAGGACTGGAGAACATGTCTCACTTAAGCTCAGATTCACTTGCACCTGAGGGATGGAAACTCAAACAGCAGACCTCAGCCCTGTCTGATGGAACATGGCTCCCTCCACCTGATGAAAAAGGCTGGGGTCACAAAGATCCTAACACTCAAATGAGTGCTTTGTTGACAGAGTCTTGTTAGTGGCTCACGAAGCATAGAGAAGTGCTGCACTCTGAATGGGAGATAATTTTGCATAGTCAACAAAAGACAAAGAGAAATGTAAGGCTGAAGGTGGAAGAAAAGAGACCACGTTGGAAGCTGCGAAAAGAAAGAGAGGGAGCAGAGAGCTTGTGGATGGAGAAAAGAGGAAAAAAAGAAGGAAATCAAGACCCAAGAAGGAGTAATTGTTAGGTGTTTCACAGTTTTTCCAGTGCTTCCCTGGCTATGACCAGTCTAAATGGGTCATGGTGTTTACTCTTTGCGTGCTGTCAGAAGTGTACCAGATAAGAATGGCTGGACTTCCACTCCGGGACCCCTGGCAGCATCATTTCTTTTGTATGGTGTCAGAAAGAAACAAATCTGTTAAATTGAGATTCAGTCTGTAGGCTTAAATAGAGCCCAGGAAAGAGTTAGAAGAATTGGGTTGCTTGAATCTCAGATTTTGTAAGGAGCAAATTATGCTCCAAAAATACAGAAAGAAGGCAGTAGAAATCAGGAGGCCATTCCTTCCTCTCCAGTCCTTCAGAAACATCCCAGAGGCAACCATACAAGAGACCTCCTGTCAAGAGATGTTGTCAATCGTTTTTATCAGCTTACTGGCTAAAACTTGCTGTCTGTTTGACAGCTGCTCTCGAAGCGGATGATTCATGGTGGCTGACCACAAGGGGAGGTTGTTGCTGAAGCTGAATTTGAGTTGACAAGTAGCACTAGATATTTTGGAATCCAGTGAAACCAGCACTTGGAAGTGTTAACAAGCAGTGGGCCAGTGGTAGTGAATCTACTTAAAAATGCGTACTGGGACAGAAAAAACACTGCCAGGGTAAAGAGAATGCAGAGAACAGATTAGCTTGCAATAAACATGGAAGCAATTGCAAAAGAAAACAATGAGTCTGACCAAGGAAATTCAGTTACAAAATTTCAATAAAAGCGTCCCATTTAACAAAATCGTGCTGCATTTGGCAAACAGCAAAGACATACAAAACCAAAGTGCATTTATGCACGCATGGTTGAGGAGACAAAGACTTGGAACTAATAAGTTTGATGATGAGACAAAACCCGTGGTTCTTTGGGTTTCCGTTGGCAGGTACACAGTCCTGCCGGGCTGGAGCAAAGGCTGCTTTGTGACGTTGGGGTGAGACAGACACCCTTGAATTCTACAACACTATCTGTACCAGAGGAGACTTTTGGCATTTATAATTGAGACGGAGTGGCAATGCACTAACATGCAGTCACACAGGACAGAAAGGGTTCATGCTGCCAAGCTACATGGGTTGTTTTCAGAAGGGTGAAAGCTAACTAGGACACAGAGTGGAGGAAGCCTAAGTCACACAAGTATCTGGATTGAATCAAAGTTTATAACTGTGGATCTATAACCTATTCACTGAACGGATGCATCATCTCTTTTTAAATAGCTGATGGGTGGCCTTAGTGCTTTGGGATGGATTAAAAGCAACATAAATATTATCATTGATGGAAATGTCTAAGTGACTGACAAGCTGTGTGCAAACATATCCTACAAGGACAGGGAGAGATAGAAAAGTTTACCTTAATTTTGGATATTTGCTGGGTGAAGAGACAGCAAAATGAAACCTGCAAAACCCAAACCAAACATGTCCTTCCCAGATGAAGATGATCAGAGTAGTGTTAGAATTTGATGACAGGTTGAAGATGGCCCATAGCTGCATGTGTTGGTCTAATGCCTATCAAGTAGCTGAGGAAAGGGAATGTCAGAAAACCTTGCGGAGAAATGCAGGCAGAGCTGCTTCCCAGGAGGAGTAAGCATCTCATGAAGCAAGATCATTGTGCAAAGGGAAGAAGCAAAAACCTCTCTGGAGGAAGAAATGGGTCACCTTTGAAATGCAAGTGTGTGGGAGGAAGGCGTTTTAGGGAGCACAGGTACCATGTGAGGTGACATTTTACTGTTCATTCTGCTTCCTATGTTAGATTAAATGTCATCACTGCAGGGACAATTTGCTGTTGTACTGTGTGGCAATGTCACTTAAGTAGCCAGCATCCACTGCCCACAACAGACACTTGGGATTTGAGCTCCCAGTTGCTGGTGAATGGACTGTGTTGAGGACAGCAATTTTCCACAACACTTCTTAATAAGAGGTACAAAGCCAGATTCCTCCCACGGTGGATATGCTGAGTGAGGGGTTTTCCCTTGGCAATGGTTTCCATCTGCACCTCAGGCCTCTAAGGCCAGCCACCGAGCATGGTGAGCCATCAGGCCAGGAAAATAGGAAAGTGAACTATCATATTTTACCTTCCTCTCTGGGGCAGACAGGGTCATCGCTCAACCTTAGCCCTGTAACAGGGGACCAACCATAAGGTTATACCTTGTGAGAGGGTTTGAAGAGGAGGCTCCTTGGTGATTGCAGGGCTTAAAAAGGAGAGTGAGGGGTAGAGGATGGGAGTGTCAGGACTGCGTCTGAGTGTGGATAGAATTATAGAATCATAGAATGGTAAGGTTGGAAGGAGACCTCAAGGATCATCTAGTCCCAAACCCCTGCCATAGGCAGGGACACCTCCCACTAGTACAACTCACTCAAGGCCTCATCCAACCTGGCCTTGAACACCTCCAGGGAGGGAGCAGCCACAACCTCCCTGGGCAATCTGTTCCAGTGCCTCACCACCCTCACTGTAAAGAACTTCCTCCTGACATCAAGTCTAAATCTTCCCTCTGCCAGTTTAAACCCATTACCCCTTGTCCTGTCATTGCAAGACCTTGTAAACAGTCCCTCCCCAGCCTTCCTGTAGGCCGCCTTCAGATACTGGAAGGCTGCTATAAGGATCTCAGAGGGTGACAGTATGGCCTTGATCTAGAGTTAGGTCTGGAGTAGGAGGACTTCTTGCTCCTTTGTGAGAGATGGAGGGAAGGTCTGTGAATGCAGGGTATGGCAGGGAGAGGCACGGAGGTGATTTTCAAAGGTTGGCCAAAGCATGAAAAGGGAACTGTGTGGTAGAGCTGGGATGACGCGTGCAGACATCAGCATGTAACACAGTCAGGTCCTTCAGAGGGTAACACAGGGAGCTCTTTTAAGGACGCACATAGATGCACGCACAGAAAGAACAATTTATGGTTGTGTCAGACGCACGTCTGGGCTTCTCATTAACATTAATGAGGTAACGTCTCCAAGGCATTCTGAAACGGATACTGCCTAGAGAGTGAGCGAAAGGCTTCCATCACTTTGGAATCACTACCTAGTAAAATCAATTGCAATTTTTGCTTTCCGCAACCGTGCATCAAACTCACACCAAGAGTATCAGCTTCTGTTTAAACCTCCATGCAACTGATCTTTCTTTGAGCACTTTTGTTACCATGACCAAGATTCAATGGCCAGACTCACAGGAAAAACATATATAATGTGATCTGTCCATGAGAGGTACTGGATTGTTCTTTTTCCTTTCCATCTCTGGATTTAGATGGGGATGGAGACTCGATTGCTATTAGTACCTTTTATCTTTTATTTTGCCTACAGAACCCAGGGAATTTGGGGAAGATGTAATAGCAGAATAGTGGACAACTACTTATCCCAATGACTACCTGTTTGCACCCTGTAATTGAACCCATGAGACTTCAGTCTTCCTATTTGCCTATTGTTTGCAAATAGTTGACATTCCCAGCCAAAACCGGTGTCCTACTCCCTCACCTCCTTCCCTTTAACAAGTGACTGGTCTATGAAGAGAAAAGCATCTCGTTTAACACAGCAAATCTTCAGTGCAGGGCTTTATTACTTTATTGAAACTAATAACTCTTCCATGGCAGCCAAAACGGCTGATCAATAAAAAATATGACAAAATGTGTCAAAATATTTTTTCTGCTTGTTGTTTCTGTTTTTATTTTATTCAGGTTTGGGTTTTTTTTTTTTTTTTCCAGTGCCTTGAGTTAAAGTTGAAGAGTTAATCATTTAGTGACAAGATGCCAAGTGTGAGGAACATCTCTGTCTTGTGCTCAAAAGACATTCTGCTGTTCTCTGGTTACATGAGTGCATACTGTATTTCGGTATGACCTCTACCTCCTTCAACACACAAGGCTGACTGATCTGGGGAGGAATCGGGTTGTGGAGAAGGAAGCTGCTCTGGATCGACTGGTCTGAGTGCAACTGATGTCATTGGTGTGGCTGCCACTCACAGCAGGAGCAGTGAAGAGTGTATAATAGGTAAGGCATGCTGTGCTGGAGAAACAGATGCTCTTCTCCCTGTCTGAACAGTAGTAGAATCCACTCAGATGTTCTCTCTTAGTCCCTCACTGTGTGCTCTGTTTTTTTCCTGTAGACAATATTTGCGGCAGCACTCAGCACTCACACCTGGAGCAGAAATCAGTGTGAGTTGCACACTGGATGCCTAAAATGCTGTAAGCTTGCCAACAGCTCTGAGAAATTAAGTCCTGAGAGCCTTCATTTTGGCACCCACAATCAGTGAGAAACTTTGGGCAGTTGTGATCTCTCTCTTTTACTACGGGGCAGCACCACTCTCTCTCCTGTGCATGCTGTGAAGAAACATGCATCGACCTTTTGAAGCTCTCTGACTTGAGGGTAAGACCACAAGGAAACTCAATAACGATGTTTACAGGGTTGCTTGTGGAAAACAGGCCTGCAAGCCATTCACTGGGTAGGGAGAGCAAATAACTGAGCTGAACAAGCATACATCCAGTTAAAGCAGTGGAAGCTCTGTGGAAAAAAGAGTCTATGTTAATGAAATTAAGTGCTGCACAGTGCTGTATTCTCAAGGTTGTGAATGGCAGAGGCAACGTGAAGCCTGAAGACCCCAACTTCTGACTGGCAGCCTTCACTGAATGTGTGTTTGCTTAAAGTAATTGTTTTGCACGCAAAATCCTAAGCAGATGCTGGGTAGACTTCCAGTGCTGAAAAGACATTGCCTTTCCCACCAGCTGAACATCTTCCCCACATCTCCTCCTTGCCTCACATGCTACATGACTTACTGTTACTTAAGTCACAGAACAAATAAACCACTCCAAGAAGAAAGTCCTTAACTAAGGTGCCCTGTTCAGTAATAACTGATCTTAATACTCCTTGCACCTGCAGATTGGCTTATTGGCTACTTGCTGTTTTGTTCCCTCTGTCTTGATCTCTTTGTTTTACAGCATGAAGTAAATAGATTCTGAAGTTTATACTGAAGTTTATACTGACTGTTCAATCCCTGTGCTTCAGGAAACAGAAGAGGCTAGTCTCTCTTTCTGCACGTTTTTAAAGACAGCATAGAACCTCCTCACTTCAGTGATTTCATTTAAGCTGGAGAATTGTCTTGCAATACATATAATCGGTATATTAATTTTTTTATCAAACGGTTTGATAAAATTAAAATGGACCTGCTTTCTGCAAGTGTCCTGGGCATTTTCCATTCCTGTTGTAAGTGTAGCATCTATTTATTGTACATCAAAGAAGAGGCAATGGAGAAATCTCTGCTACCCACTCTAGTCCGAGTGTCACTGAACCCTGTTCTGCTTCTCCAGGCTTACAAAGAGTTTAATAGTATCAGACACATGGGAGCCTACAGTCGTTTCGTTAATATCTCATAAAAATGCAATAATGCTTGGGAAAAAAGAGAAACATTTCCTGATTTCCTAACCCAAATCAGTACAAATAAAATTGTAAGATATTTAGAAATGATGAAAAGCTCGAAGTGACCCATTGTCCCACCTTACATCAGTTGGTTTATGTCCTGGCCCACAGCACCAGAAGGCTTATGTGCTTTTGTTTTGCCACTGTTTCTGGTTTCACGTGAGCAGCTGGTCAAGTCCTCTGTGCTCACCTGCCCTCTGACAAACCTGGTTTTTTCCTCCTCTGGTGGTGTTTTCTTCAGTCCATGATCCTCATCCAAGGTCTGTCTATCAAGTGATCTTGATGCATGTATCTCTACGAGTTTCTAACTGACATCTTTCCTCTTCTGTGGGCTGTGAAAAGTGGTATTTCATGACAGCAGCTGTGTGGTTGTGTCAGGTTGAAGGATAAGATCATATCCGTGGCAACTCATAGTGTCATCATAATTGTCACTGAATCTCTTTGGTTCTTCTTGTTCATGATGTCTTTGCCTCCTCTTCCTCATCCTTCAAGGAAATCAAACTCCTTGTCCTATTCTTCCTTGAGTTGCTAACATTAGGGGACGCAGTCTCAAGTTGTGCCAGGGGAGATATAGGCTGGATATTAGGAGGAAGTTCTTGACAGAGAGAGTGATTGGCATGGGAATGGGCTGCCCAGGGAAGGGGTGGAGTCGCTGTCCCTGTAGGTGTTCAAGAAAAGACTGGATGGGGCACTTACTGCCATGGTCTAGTTGATTGGCTAGGGCTGGGTGATAGGTTGGACTGGATGATCTTGGAGGTCTCTTCCAACCTGGTTGATTCTATGATTCTATGGTGAGATGCTGAGTACAGTTAGCCTGGCCACACTCATTCCTCAGCCCTGCTGACTGTTTTAGGACTGGAATTGCTTATTCTGCTTCCTTTCTCCCATTGTCAGAGATATCACTAGACTGTTGGGTTGCTCTGGCCTATTTGATCTGATGAAACAGCACCTCTGTTGTTTTGGAAGCTAGAGAGAGAGAAGAGGAAAGACAAGTGGAGCAGTACTCATGCATTAATTTTATGTGTTTGTGTGAGTTTAAGAGAAATCCTCAGGCCATGTCTGCAGAGTGACAGACCTGTGCCTCAGCAGCAGCCCAGAATTCATGCTTGATTATTTCCTACTTAAATAAGTACTCTGTGGATGTGGATGCTGGCACTACGTCTGGGTAAGGATCCCAGATACAGCAGCAGCAGAAAAAGTGTGGACTGTTGTGCAGCAGAGCTGCAGGCTAGAAAGTACATTTGTGGCTTTGAATCCAGGGCAAACAGACCCTAAAAAGCATTCTGACTGACGTGTCCACATTACCAGGCCAACCCTGATGTCAGGGGAACCAAAGAAGAGGAATCATGTCACGGCTGTACTGGCACTGCCCCTGCCATGGTACCCAGGCACTTTGTGCCTTCAGGAGTAGATGGTTGCTCTGAGTGAATGATAATTTGCTTGTCAGTCAGTTTCTGTGAGCATATTGCTGTGGCTCTGTTTCCCCAAGCGACCCACTCTCCAGATTGCTCATACTAGGGCTCAAACCTTGTTAGACTGTCCACCACCCCTTTCCTCACTCCCTGTGGGTGTCAGAGTGATGATGATATGCTGTGCCTGGAAATACTCATCTGGCCACATTGCAGTTCTGGTCCTGCTAGTGAGTGATAGGGACTGCATGCCACAGAGACCTATTGATCTGCTTGACTGTTTCTGGGATGACCTCTACAAATGTGCATACAGTGGCAAGTGGAGATCACCAGACACCCTCTGGACTGAGACATCCAGCCAGAACAATGAAACTTACTAATGTTGGTGACTTTCTCGGGCTAGTGCCTGGGAGATATCCAAGAAATACAATGGAAATATTACTTTGCTGGGATGCTGCCAGCAACCTCAGATCACATGCCTACATGATGCTTAATATGCCATGCAGTGGATGCCAAGTGAGGCCTTCAACCTGGGAGCCTGGGTCTGCACAGCGCAGAATTTGCACCAAAGAACCAAAGTGTGGAAAGCAGCCTCTAAGGATCTGGGGCTAGCCACTCTGGCCTCATCCTTTCCTCCACTCCCCCACCTCATGTCTCCAAGGGTTTCCTGCTGTGCTTTGCCTGTGGGCTTTTCTGTGCACCCTGGCAAGGTCCTCCATGAAGCCACAGGGTCATCTCTGGCCTTTAAACATCATGCTGGACTACTGATGGCTGCGCCCACTGATGAGTGTCTGGGTTGCTATTAGCTTTGTTAAATACATCTTATCTGAGGATAACAGCACCCTTTTCCATCCCATCCCTGGTTTTATATAATCAAGAGGCAACAGGTCTATTACCAGGCAACAGTTTTGCTAAATCATGAGATTATCTCAGTTTAAATACATGTTCCTAGTGCTTGAAGCTCCAGAAAAAAAGTTTAATACTTTGAACCTGATGTGCCTAAATGCTTGATATCAGCATCGGAATGAAAAAAACAAACCAAACAATTCTCTTTCAAACATGTTTTTGAAATCTTGTGATTTCTTTCTAGATTTAGGTTTTGAGTGCTGATTTGCATTTTCTAGATGCTTGTGGTGGCAGAAGCATAGGTTAGCAGGAAGTAAGTCTCAATAGGCAGTGGATAACCTTCCCCATTATCTGGTGGTCCTGGAAAATGCTTGTAAAGACAATAGAATTTAATACAGGGTAGGAGGAGTAGTCACTTCCTTTCATTAGACTATGAATGATAGGTGATTCTTCTGAAAGCCCCAAGACATCCAGGAGTAGGCAACTCTGCTGTCTAATAAATACAGAGATAGACAGTACCCAGAGAAATGCCTCTAGTGGAAGCTTCTGTTCTGGTCACCATAGTGCAATTTTAGGTAATGACATGGCATTAAAACATGACATGAGCCAGAATGATTTGTCTTGGATCAGGGACTATGGTTCCAGGCTGGTTTTATGCAGGACTCAGCACTATGGGATCCAAACTCTTAAGGTTCCTTTCGCAGCAACAACAGAGATAAGAAACTCTGCCTATTAGACTGTGAGTATAAGACCCAGGACAGGTGGTTGCCACATGAAAATCATCGGTGCCAAAGACAGGGCTGCAGTGAAGAAGGATTAGACCAGCAAATTTTATTAAGACTGTAAGTAGCTGGTAGATGTCCTTCTAGATCTGTGGTATGGAGAGACTGCAAAGTAGAGATTAATTACATCAGAAAGAGTTAAATAAGCTCTGCCAGAGGCAACAGAGACTGAGAAAACCATGACAAAATGTTGTCATTAGCTTAGACAGTCAACATGTCATAAAAGGGGTGAAGTATTTGTAAAATTCTGAATGATAGAAGTCCACAAGGTGTGTCATTTAAAAATAGACACAGGAGTGCAAACAGAGCCCTGTGCAATGTTAACAGAGTTCACGGAAAGTAAATGGAGTAAAATCCCATTGCACAATAGAAGGGTATCCAGAGAGCACAGTCCCATCAGCCCACCAGCAGTATGAGATTTGGGTATGTTACAGACAAAGAAGTCATGCCTTATAGACATTTGCACTGTGGATGCTGCTGCCACATGGGTAGCCAGTTCTAAAATAAGGTCAGGACTGGGCACAATTAAAGGAACAAAGGAAAAGAGCCTTGACAAAACCCTATTGTAACAGACCACAGGCAACTTTTCTCAGGTCCAGGGGGATCATTGCATGCTTCTGAAAAAGAACATCCTTGCATTAATACCTAGAAAAGTTCCACTGATGGTCCTGGCTGAACAACAGCGAGAAACAGTGCTTAGGCAAGAAGGATACATCAGAAAAACTCTATAGAGACTTGGAAAATTATGGAAATGCAGTTTTCCCAAAGGACTTCAAGAAAACTAAGCCTTTGCTTAAATCTGAGATAACTGAACGCAGTAACATCATGGCACAGTAACCCCATGGTGCAGTTCCTGTGAAGCCAGCCCAGCAGGCAGATTCTCAGGCCGGGTATAGTTGTGTTTGCTTCAGCGACGCGAGCCCTTCTCTGCATGGGGTCACAATGAAGCTCTGGGAGAGATGTGCCAGCTCATAGCTCACATCTGTCCCAAACCGGGTGCCTCCTGTTGCTAAAGTTATAATCTAGCTGCCAGCAAAGAAGCCTCATGAATAAGCCAGTATTTGGTTATCTTCTTCAGGCTGTTCACTCCTTGCATTTGGCAATACCTTGTGCATATTGCTGTTGTTGTTTTGATGCATTTTTTTACTTTTTTTTTTTTTTTTTTTGGCAAGCTTTTCTGTGGACTCAAGAAGAAAGCAGAAAAGCCATTCTCACATCCTGCTTAAAAGAGTTTTTAAAGGCCAGGACAAGATGCTTGAGGGAAAAATCTGTTAGAATGTTGAAGAAAATCAATTGATGTCAAAATTCAGTGCAAGAGGACAGATACTTTGATGTTGGTAAACCAGTTCTTAGTCCTCAGATGGATGCAACTACAGGAATACAGAGCACTATTATTAATCCAAACACTGAGTTATTCAGTGGCATAAAACAATGAATTACAAAGGGGAAGACCTCAAACCTTTCCTGCACTAGCACATCAGTACATCACTTTTGAATGTGCTGGGAAGTGTGATCACTTTTTCCAGCCAGGGAAAAGCTAATGAAGTTCACATGAGTGTTCCTGAACTCCCAGGCAATTTATCTGAAACACTGAATTTACAAGCCATTTCCCAAAGTAAATAATAGGCTCCTTAGCTGAGCAAACAAACAAAACAAAGAGGAAAGAAAAAGAGGAAAAAGTGCAGACCTCTGATTATCACACTCTGTCTTAGGAAATCTGCTGTAGTCTTTAAAATGATGTGGCAAACTTGTGTCCATCTCTGGGGTGTCCTAGCATTCTTCTAAATCTGCTGAAACTCGGTGAAGGTAAAATAACACCAGGAGCTCCCTTCACTACTTTCTGCCCCCTCCATCTACACCTCTCTTCTGCTTGGCAACTCTTCCTTGTATGCAGCAATAACAGGAAGCTTATGCCCAGATTTCCAGGGTAAAATTCTGGGAAATCTGTGCATCAGTGTCACTCTCCGGTTTGTGAATTTGTGGGTTCACATTTGTTTCACTGACACCTTACAGACCCCTGGGAGCCTTTCCAGGAGGTTCCTGACAAAGCCCAGATGACCTGTCACCAGAGAGTGCTTCCCAGTCTACACCAGAGGTAAATGGAAGCTTTTCCTGCTTGCGCTGTAGTGTTCACAGTCCCAACCCCTCTGAGCTATTAGTAGTACAGTTGATAAGCCAGGAAACATTACAGAAGCTGCCCCTTGCATTTGTGATTTATGTTCCTTGCTAAATATAAAGCTCCCAAGGCTCAGCACATCAATATTTTGGAATGAAGCACATGGAAATATTTGATGGATTGGGGAGAACAGATCTCTGTAGTCAGTCACTCACACTTGCCCTTTCATGAGTAATCTGTCTTTCCCTGGAGCAGACAGTGGAATTTGGGCACAACAGCTGGAGTTTCAGTATCTCTACATGCTTTATTCTTGAGGGAATCTGTATCCAGGCACCGACCATTTGCAGATGTGACTGTAACATCAGCATTGCAAGAGCCTCTCTGAGCAAAGAGAGGTTATGCAGAGCATGTACCTCCTGTCCCAGACCACACACTCCACACTGTAGCCTCAACGGCATCCTGTAGAGTGCATTAGGAAATAAAGCTCCGCTACAGGGACTCTACATCTTCTCCTGACTCTGCACTGGGATGGGGTCTGCTGAGAGGCTGTGTTCCTAGAGCAGGCTCCTAGAGCAATTAACAATCACCACTCAAGTCAGATAGTTTCCGGTCTTCTTATTAGAATCATGCAACTCTGGGACATGGAGTGGTGAGACATGCATTTCAGAGGAAGGAAGAATGGCCAGCCAATAACCACTAGAGAGCACAGACCCTTGGGTTGTGCAGGACAAGTGGAGTGTCATAGAATCATAGAATCATAGAACGGTTTTGGTTAGAAGTGACCATCTAGTCCAACCCCCTCTGCAGTCAGCAGGACCATCCTCAACTAGATCAGGGTGCCCACAGCCTTGTTGACCTTGAATATTTCCAGGGATGGGATCTCAACTACCTCCCTGGGCAACCTGTTCCAGTGTTCTACTACCCTCATGGTAAAGAACTTCTTCCTAACACCCAGTCTAATCTACTCTTCTTTAGTTTGAAACCATTGCCCCTTGTCCTGTCATACAGGCCTTTGTAAACAACCACTGTGGGCACACACTGGTTTGTGGATAGCAAGTTTATATCCCCAGCTACTGTAGACCTTTTTATCTCTGCTGCAGTTAAGGGATTTTTTTCAGTCCAGAATATCGTCTTGAGCAAAGCTATGCTAGATCTGCATCACCCTGAATATGGATTTAACAAACAATGTTTCAGATCTACCACAGAGATATCCAACATTTTGGACAAATCTCTCAACCCAGTGCTCACTTTATCAGCCCACAGTATGTTATTTTTGTCAAGGGAGGAATGTAGAAGAGGAAAGGTGTGTGACATTTTTAGTGTATCAGGTCTATCTGTGTGGCAGGTGTCCTCTGACCTGTTGGGCTGTCAGGCTGAGCCACAGTTTAGGAACTTCAGTGGAACAAAATAGAGAACAGTGTGGAAAACACACAAAATCTCTCAAAAACAGAAAAAAAATCAAAACGGAGACTTCCCCGCCCCCAGATCTTTTCCCATTTCACTTTTGTGCATTCTTTAGCATCTAACATTTATTTTGGAGTGGGACAGAGAGGTGAATTGGCTGCTTGCCTGCTTTCTAGGGTGTAGAGCTTCATGTAAAAGGAAGGAGAAAGAGAACATCAAAACCAGATTGAGGGGAAAACAAAGTCACCTCTTAGCAGAGTGAGTTTTGTGTAAATTCTGGACATAATGATTATTTTAGCAGCTACAATTCTGAATTTGTCTCACTGAATAGTCTAATGCAGAAGCTGTGATAAAGTAAGAATGCTTATGATTGTTCTTATGAAAAGAAGATTGAATTTTAGCATGAAGTGGAGGATAAAAAGTGTGTGTAGCTAGTCCTGTTGTGTGTAAACCACAGGATACTGGTTTCCTCACATCACTCTCCATAACACTGTTTATGAATCAGTTCTTTCCAGCTAACAGCTTTCAAGTTAGCAACACAAACCTATTGTTCTAGCTGACTGAATTTCTCCAATGTATTTGATTCTGCAGCATACCAGAGCATCTCTGAGATAAGAGCTGGTTCAGCAACCATCTTGGCAGAGGAAAGTCAGATTGCAGCCTGAAATGCTGCAATTGGAAAGGAAGGGCTTACCAGAGTGCTGGAGTATTTCTGGTCATGAGGTCTGCCATTCAACAGCCTGACAACTGCTGCCTTCTCCCACAGGAACTCTTGTACTCCATGCACCACCAGATACAGTATGACTGTGGGATGCCTCCTTAGGTCCTGAAAATAGTCCTTTAGAAAAAGACCTGCAACTACTGTAATCAAGGTCTAAAAACTACAAAATAGCAAGACCTGTGTAAGCTATGGCACATTCTGTATCCTCCTGCGCTAGCAAGAGACTTGTTAAGCAAAACTCCTACAACCTTTCTCTTGGAGAGTTGTACTAAATCCCTGCAGTAAGCCTTCACTGGAAGAGCAATCTGAGCCACCTGTTTGCTAAGCAGGAAACACAAAGCCAGACAATCAATTAGCAGAGCTTTAAAGATCCATATAAAATAAACAGCTTTCTGCCTACAGCATGCATTTTGTTCTGCGTGCTTGTTGCTCTAGAGGCTAATGGAGCCTCCAATTCCCCTCAGCAATCTGCAAGCCAAAACAAGTGCAAACTTTGTTTCCAAAATCACACTATGGGCTACAGCAAACCATTGTATTCATACAGCCATCTCTGCTTCTAGTCACTGTCATCAGACAAAATGATGCCCTCTTCAAAGCCATCATATGCTGACATTTCTTGCCAGACCACAAGAAACATCTGGTCAGTTGCGCTGTTATGCCTTCAATAAAAACTGCAGCAGAAGGAGACCTCTTCCAAAGCTAAGAACTGCAGGTATGGCAGAGAGAGAGAGACACTCATAGGTTTTTAAATTCTGGAGGGGACAATTTAGTTTTAACTTACACATGCCACAATCTACTGAGCAATCTCAAATTTGCACTTGCTTTGATTACAATGGACCTTTCAGATACCTGCCTCTTTACCGCATATACTTTGTCTTCATAGACTTTTTTGTCTAGCGGATAATTGTCAAATTTCTATTACTCTAAAGGGGTTGATCAAGACATTTATTTTCATTCTTTGTAGACTTCCACACCATAAGTGTTAACTCTCTGTCTTAGCATGGGATCCATCTAGTCTAAATAGCTATTTACAATTAACATCTCTGTTATTAGCTGGTTTCCTGGACCTTCCTCTAAGCTTTGGAGAAGTATAGGTTTTTTCGGAGGGCAACTTGTCATGCCTAACCCACAGATCACACATCTTTAAGGACAGGTGAAACTTTATTACTGATGGAGTTACGTCTTCTTCCAGGCCATCAATAAAAGTGTTAAATTTGGAACTGATGCCTGGGAAAATTCTGCAGGAAATAGGTGAGAAAAAACAGCTTCCCAGTTAGAATAACACTTCAAACTCTACCTATTACCTGACTGTTAATTGTTTCAAGGGTAGCTTGTACTAATCGTTTTTTAATACAAATATTGTGTGATACCAAACCAAATGCGTCACAGAAGCTTACATAAATCACATCAACTCTTCCTTCCACTGTCTGAGTTTGCAAATCTCCTAAATTTGAGATTACAGTCTAACCTGACACAGACTCACTTCATGGCTGTGTGGGTGCTCTACAAGGGAAGGTGCTCCTTTCAGGAAATTGTCTTCTGAGGCCTGAACATGCCAGTTCTACCTTTTAAATAAAGATGAGAGGTGTTCGGTGCCTCTGTATGCAAAGCGCATCTCTGCGTACTTACAGCTGTTAGTTATCCCCGGGAGGGCAAACTGTGGCTTCAAGTCAATCACACATTTCTGATTCAGTAAAGTGTCTTTAAGGAAGTGGAATGTCTTGGATATCTGGTCCTTAGGGCCAAAGGTTGCTCAATTGTATGATCTTCTTCTGAGAATTCAAGAAAGCCTCCTGAAACACAGGTCTCAAAAGTCCTGTCAGTGTCCAGTCAGGGAAAACTTAATCAGGAACATTCACTATTACAAACTTCTGTCCAATATATATTATATTTGGGTTCTTCTTTGTTTATCTTACTTCTTCCACGAGTCATTATGGGTATTTTTCTTAAGTTCACAGTGGTTTGGACCTTAAATGCACTATTCTGAAACCAATTCACAGTTTGGAGGCAGTTGGGTCCTTCAGTCCACATATAAAAAATGTACAGTTTCACATCTTGTTAGCCTTGCCTTAAACCTAGGCAAGATTGTGTTACCTTGAAGAATAACGTCCAGACAAACATTTGGCTTTGATTTGAACACATCAAGAGATAGATAATCCAGCATCTGCACTTGATGCTTAGTAGCTAAGTACCCACACTACAAGCTTTCAGTTATAGATTCTTGGTCTTCCTTTTCTTCTGGCTTACAGAGACCTCATGTCTTTAAATCTTCTCTCACTCTGGCTTTAGACAGGCAAAACAAACAGAGCTACATAAGAAAGATACTGGCAAACTGGCAAGAGTCCAGCAAAGAAGCACTGAGATACTTGGCAGTTGGGACATATAAGGTGTGTGAAAAGAGATTGAGGGAGCTGGGATTGCTCAGCCTGGAGAAGTGAAGGCTAAGGAGGAATTGCTTGTTGTTTTCCATTGTCTAATGAGTAGTGGAGACAAACTTGTCGTAGAGGGTCATTATGACAGTATTAGAAGCAATGGTTGCAAACAGTAGCAAGGTCATTTTCTGATTGGACGTAAAGTCTTCACTGTGGAGAGCTGTAGAGCACTGGAGACTGCCAAAGATTTTCAAAGCTTGGGCAGCCAAGGACTTGAGCAACCTCCTAGCTTTCAGGTCAGTCCTGCTTTGAGTGGCCTGAAGCAGTCCCTTGCAGCCTAGGTTTTTTTCTTTCCTAAAACACATTCCATAAGAACATTTTATACATCCATAGAGAATTTTCTGTGGCTCTGTTGTGAGTAACCTGCCTCAAAGTTCAAGCATTTTCTGAAAACTGCAGCATTTTGGCATTTCTTCACCAGTGTCACGGAAAGGTTGCCTTCTTCAATGAGCCCTTTTATATCTCGAGAGATTGCATTAGGCCTAAGAGAGCCCTAGACATGGCAAGTTCAGTTGTCCTCTTCTCTCCCTTAATCATTTTCAGAATCATGCCTGTGCTAAATGCCATCCTGAAGCTCCTGTTCTCTGTTCCTGGGTGCGTATATTAACACTGGCTTCAATAAACACGAAGGGCCTAATTTATCAAGTGCTGTAGTCAGGCAGTGTGATTGCCATGCCTTCAACAATATTTACCCACCTGCCAATCTCTGTGTCATCAGCACATGATTACCAGCGGTAATTTCAAGCTTCCGGCTCATCGATGAAAATGTTGACTACTACAGAGCCTACTACCACTACCTCTAGCAACTCATCTTCCCTCAGCAAGAGCTCCCTGTTGACAGGTGCTTTAAACCTATCAGTCACTTCATTCTTCATGCCATTTCACCTGCACTTTCCTGATGTTTGGTTATGCTAATTTGTAATCTAAGGGAGACACTTCACTAAGGACTATCAGGTAGCAGACAACTGGAGATCTTGCTGGCCATTTGTGTAAACTCATCAAAAGAGCTCTATTATATTTATTCAATGAGACATACTTTCCACGGTGACATGTTATGGAAGTTAATTGCCTCCTTTTTTTTTTTTTTTTTTTCCTTGTCCTTTTATTCTTTATCAGTGTAGTCTCATGTCAGTTTTTCCATTTTGCTTGGACTGGGGTTTGGGTAAGTGATCTACAGTTACCTTGCTCATCCAGCTTGCCCTGTTTGAACTGGCATCATGCTAATGTTCCTTCCATATTCCGGAATCTCCCATTTCACAAGACACTTTCAAAATTAATCCCAACAGGCCTCAGCTAACAATTTCATGACTCTTAACAGCAGATTATTTGGGCCTGCTGGTTAGAAATGTTTTGTCTTTAATAAGTGTTTAACTTCTGAATACATTTGCCACCTGAAAACATTCAACATCAAAGCAGGAATATTTACTGAAACAATTCTGTCTCTTCATGTTATCATTCCTTCTTTTACTGTCTCAATCCAGTAATGAGCTGGAGTAATTACTGCAGTTTCCTTTGTTCTGAGTATCCTTTTGAAAATGTCCTTCTGGTTGTCTTGGGTCCTACTGGCCTTGGATTTTCCGTTAGATATTCTAACCATTTAAAACTTTCAGTTTTAAAAATCTATTACTTTCTCATCTATTTACTGAAAATTCTTTTTTTAATTTCACAGTATCACAGTATCACAGTATAAGCAAGGTTGGAAGAGACCTCAAAGATCATCAAGTCCAACCCATTACCACAGACCTCGAGACTAGACCTTATTACTACTCTCAACTTTGTCACAGAGCTTTTGCTAATCACAGAATCACAGGAATATCCAGGTTGGAAAAGACCTTCAGGATCACCAAGTCCAACCTATAACTCTACTCTACAAGATTCATCTTAAACCATATCCCTAAGCACCACATCCAAATAATCCTTAAACACATCCAGGGTTGGTGACTCAACCACCTCCCTGAGAGGCTCATTCCAGTGCCTGACCACTCTCTCCGTGAAAAACTTTTTCCCAATGTNGCTGTGTCAGTTATTTTTTGTCCACTTGCAGCTGTTGACCATCTAATAATTTTTTTCTGAACATTCCTACTTTCATTCACATTTTTTCCTGTCTCAGTTTTCCCTCATAATCAAGTTATTTCCTGTTATTCTCTGGGTTTGAGAAATTCATGTTAATTGCTGTGGAGACCAGCTTCAGGGCAGGTAAGAAGGGGTCTGAAGCAAAAACAACTGAGGAAAAGCTCTTTTAGGGACTTTTTTGAAGGTAGCAAAAAACCCTATCGCCGTGCGATCCTGCCGGCTTATGGGCGGGGCTGCTGAGATAGCACGGGCGGAACTGGCACCATCCGCGGTAAAATCAAACCATTTATTAACGTGCCAAACGATCACTGCTATAGGCACCAGCTTCAAGGCAAGTAAGACTGCACTGGGCAAGGGATCTGAAGCAAAAACAGCCAAGGAAAGCTCTTTTGGGGGCTCTTTTGAAGCTCGGGAAAGCACTAACCCTGTGCCGGGGACTCGCAGCTTGTGAGCAGGGCTGCTGAGGTAGCATGGGCAGAACCAGCACCACACACCCAGGTTGTGCTGCAGCTGTCTGCAGCTTGCAGGTTCCCTGGAACCAGTGAAGCCGGAGGAAAGAACTCCCAGAAGAAGATTTAACATGGTTACAACACGGCCAAAAGCCACTGCCAGGAGCAATGTGGCAACTCAGACCGAGCTCCTGTGCAAAACCGTGGCAGTGCAGGTGTCCAGCTGCAGGAAGTGCCTGCCCCTGGCGCTTGTTCCGACGGGAGGCAGCGATGCCTGACTGCGGTCTGAACAGATCAGTGATTTGCTCAGCCAGGTGGTGGAGCTGAAGAAGGAGGTGGGAAGTTTGAGAAAAATCAGAGAATGTGAGAATGAAATAGCTTGGTAGAATGATGCTATGCAAAGGCAGCAGGTGGAGGCTCTTCAAGAAGCAGAGAATCCCCTCCCCTTATGTCACCAGGCAGAAGGAAGTGGGCCTAAGAAAAGGAGGGGAATGGATACAGGTCCCTGCTCGGGGAGGCAGGTGGACCCCTTCCTGGCCTCCCTCACCTTCACAGTTACCCCTACACAACAGATATGGAACACTGGAAGTTGAGAGCCAGGATTGAGAGATCCCTGTGTCCTACACTTGTCAGGTGGAAGACAGAAGCTTAAATGAAGAGGGTGAGTGGTGGCAGGCTCATGGCCATGGCAGGGGTCAGGTGCGCACAGCAACCTCTTCCACAAGGAAGCAGAGAAGAATTCTGGTTGTTGGAGACTCACCCAATATGCAGGGTTGACCCTCGTCATAAGGAATTCTGCAGTCTGCCTCAAGCCAGGATCAGTGATATCACTAGAAAGCTCCCCAGCATGGTGCAGTCATCAGGCTACTACCCATTACTGACCTTCCAGACAGGTGGGGAGGAAGCTGCATCCCATAGTTTGAGGGAATGCAGAGAGATTTCACAGCCTTGGGATGGTTGGTGAAAGAGTCTGGGGCACAAGTTATTTTCTCTTCCCGACTTCCAATACCTGGCCATGATATGGAAGGCAGTAGAAGAATCCAGTCCGTAAGTACCTGGCTCCAAGACCGATGCTACAGACAGGGCTTTGGGTTCTTTGGTAATGGCTGCTTTTATAGGACACCAGGACTGACGGCAGGACGCAGCAAAGGCTTATCTCACGGGGGAAAAGGATTCTAGGACAAGAACTTGCGGGGCTTATTCATAGAGCTTTAAACTAGACTCGAAGGGGATGGAATTGTTGGTGTGTTTGCAGCACTGGGGCAGTGTTCCACCATTAATGCAGACCAGAAGGGCTCCCACCCTGCCAGGGCAGAATGGGTGTGGTCAGCTCACTCTCTGCAATGCCTGTACACCAATGCATGCATCATGGGGTTAAATAAACAGGAGGACTCTTCTTTGGTAAATTGTGGTGGACAGGAGAGGTGCCTGAGGACTGCAGGAAGGCAAACAGTCTTCAAAAAGAGAGGACTGAGATAACTACAGACCAGTCAGCATCACCTCCATCCTCAGAAAGGTAATGGAGCAACTTATACTCATCACTGTCCTTAGGCATATCAAGGACAAGAGAGTCAGTAGGAGCAGTCAACATGGTTTTACCGAAAGGAAGTCATGTTTGACCAACCTGATAGCCTTTCATGAGGACATAACCAGATGGATAGATAATGTCAGAGCAGTGGATGTGATTAATCTTGATTTCAGTAAAACATTTGACATTATTTCCCACAGCATCCTTCTGTCTAAACTGCGGCAATGTGGTTTGGGTGATCAGTTAGTGAGGTGGATTGGGAACTGGTTGAAGGGAGGAAGTCAGAGAGTTGTGGTCAATGGGACAGAGTCTAGTTGGAGGCCTGCAACTAGTGGAGTCTCTCGGGGTCAGTACTGGGACCAGTACTATTCAATATATTCATCAACAACCTGGATGAGGGCACAGAATGCACTGTCAGCAAGTTTGCTGATGACACCAAGCTGGGTGGAGTGNTGTTTACAAATATGTAAAGGGTGAGTGACAAGAGGCTGGAGCCAGGCTCTTCTCAGTGATGCCCAATGACATGACAAGGGGCAATGGGTGGAAGCTGAGGCATAGGAAGTTACATGGAAACACGAGAAAAGCTTTTCCACTTTGAATTTGACAGAACACTGTAACAGGCTGCCCACAGAGGCTATGGAGTCTCCCTCTCTGGAGATATTCGGGACCTGCCTGCATGTACTCCAGTGTGATCTGGTATAGGCAACCCTGTTCTGGCAGGGGGGTTGGACTAGATGATCTTTTGAGGTCCCTTCCAGCCTCCAGCATCCTGCGATTCTGTGAAGCCCTGACGCTAATATAACCCTCGGGGCAGCCCTTTATTTGCCCATATTGGGTATAACCAGGTGATCCCCACTGTTCCCTTCACAAGTCTCAAATCTCAGTCCAGTAATTAATTCTTTGTCAGAAGAAAGTCCAGAAGAATTACTACAGGATGTCTGCTTGTGTTAGAAAATAGCCTATAGTTTCCCCAAATCAGAATGTTTTCTCAATGGTTGTCTGGGCTTCCAACTTATGGAAATGCCCTGCAACACTGTGTTTCTCACAGAGTCTGTGGAGTAATTCCTATCCTATGCCATGATTCACATGTCCATTTTCACTGAGTCTATCTTTCCTACGCAGGTTATAACCAGTTATTTTAGCATTCCGATCGTGCAAATTGAAACCAGCAGATTTGAGTAATGCTGATTATATCACATTTCTTCTCACTAATGAGCATTTCCAATTCCTCTGGCCTGCTACCCAGATGCCTAATGGCTACATAAAAGCAAATGGAAAACGTCTTCTCTTCACATTCTTTGTCACACAATTAAATCATTTTGCAACACGCCAAGCTCGTTTGCAGTTCCTTAACCCACAGTTCTTGTATTGTGTAATGCCTTGATTGTTGCTGGACTCAGGCTAGGAAGATTTGTTCTCCCTCCTCACCAGCAATATGCCTGTCATCCTGTTTATGCAGGTGATGTGATCTAGTGGAGAGACCTTATTGCTGTCTACAACTACCTGAAGGGTGGTTGTGGCCAGCAGGAGGTTGCTTTCTTCTCTCAGGCACCCAGCACCAGAACAAGAGGACACAGTCTCAAGCTGTGCCAGGGGAAGCTTAGGCTCGAGGTGAGGAGAAAGTTCTTCACTGAGAGAGTCATTCACTACTGGAATGGGCTGCCCAGGGAGGTGGTGGAGTCATCGTCCCTGGAGGTGTTCAAGGCACGTTTGGACGTGGCACTTGGTGCCATGGTCTAGTCTTGAGGTCTGTGGTAACGGGTTGGACTTGATCTTTGAGGTCTCTTCCAACCTTGGTGATACTGTGATAGTGACTTGTAAAACCCTTCAGCATCACTTTCCTCAGCCAATCAGTAGTTAGTTCATCCTTGTGTTTTGTCACTGATGAGGCTGAAGGAACTGTCATCAGGTTATTTGAACCTTACTTTTCTTTGGCTCCTTAACAAGGGTCCCTCAAATCTTCTGCTGTCTGTGCTGCTCCACGTGATGCTGAACCAGGATTTTCCCCATTTGTAGTCATCAATGAGACTTGCTAGAAGAATGCACAATTCAGTACCTATTGTGCAGTTATCCCTGTTATTTTCTCCAAGGATATGACTTCCCACCCCATTCTCTTCGTGCCAGTGTCCTCATTCATTTCACAATCCGGTTTCCTTGGTGAGTTCTTCTTAGTTCATTTCGCAGTTACCATCAGCATGTCCCTGAACAAGTTTTCCTGACTACTTTTTTTTTTCTTTTAAATTCTTTCTTCAAACTAGCCTCAGGTTCATGGAATTTAGGTACTAAGTATACCTGCATATAGATGCAGTACTTCATGCCATCCCCATGTAGTACCGAGCTTGGATTTTATTTGTAAATGTAACAGGTACGATCCAATCATAATTATTTGGATGTAAGTAACCATTAATCTGCTCACTGATCAGATCTTCTCTGTCTAGATCAGGTCATATATTAAATTTGAGAGGCTCTCACTTGTAGTTCTGAACTGCTCATTGACAGCTGTCTGTTAAGGCCAGGACCCTATGTCGCTCTGATTGAAGCACCCCCAAAGCATTTACTGGCATCATTGATTACTGTTACAAGAGCCTCATGTGTGAAAAGAAACTTCAGTTAAATTCATTTTCAGCTAAGTGGTTGCAATTGCTTTTAAGGAGGTGTGATTCCCAGAAAGCAGTCGAGCCAAGCTGTGCTGGAAGCATTTCTGTCTGGTCTGGATGGAGTGTTTGCTTAAAATCAGAGCTGTTTCCTGAACCATTTTTTAAAAGATGTATCACCACACTCTTTGTCAGGCTGCTTTCTCTCCTGTAAGCTATGATGTTCATGCTCACTTTGATTAATGATGACTCTTCCTTTCTACCTACCCAGCAGTAGATATGGGACTCCATCCATAAGGGAAGGGGCTGAGTACCTATTGGATCCCTTCATTCTCAGCCAGAAGAGTTAGTTTCTTGTCTCCATTTCATTTCATTCTCTGACCCAGACTCAAACGTCTCCAGACTATGTAGGGGGAAAAGCCTTGCCCTCAACCCCACTCCTCCCTTGGAGTTAACAATTAGATGGTTTGGGATGGCTTCTGTCTTTCTGAGAGAGGCAGAAGAAAATAGTTCAGAACTTTCTTTGAAATCTCATCACAAAACACCCTATGCTTGCCTTCTATTGGGCAGCTTTGCTATCTAGAGCAGAGCAGAGCCAGTCACACCCGTTGTGTGCACACATTAATATTTTTGCATCCTTGCCTTGCAGAATCTTGTTCCTCCCTGACATGAGAATCACAGAATCATCAGGATTGGAAGGGACCTCAATTGTCATCTAGTTCCAACCCCTCTGCCGTGGGCACACTAGATCAGGTTGCCCAGAGCCACATCCAGTGTGGCCTTAAAAACATCCAGCGATGGGGTTTCTACCACCTCCCTGGACAACCTGTTCCAGTGTCTCACCACTCTCATGGTGAAGAACTTCTTCCTAACATCTAATCTAAATCTACCCTCCTCTAGCTTGGATCCATTCCTCCTAGTCCTATCACTACCTGACATCCTAAAAAGTCCCTCACTGGCTTTCTTGCAGGCCCTCTTCAGGTATTGGAAAGCCACAATAAGGTCTCCTTGGAG
Organism: Ramphastos sulfuratus; assembly: GCA_013399055.1. Lineage (NCBI taxonomy): Eukaryota > Metazoa > Chordata > Aves > Piciformes > Ramphastidae > Ramphastos > Ramphastos sulfuratus. The sequence continues at coordinate 160,005 of WBNM01025024.1, forward strand.
CCTTCTCTTCTCCAGACTGAACAACCCCAACTCTCTCAGCCTGTCCTCACAGGACAGGTCCTCAAGCCCTCTAATCATCCTTGTGGCCCTTCTCCAGACACGTTCCAGCACATCCAGGTCTTTCTTGTAATGTATACGTCATGCTAAGAATAGGTCACTGAAACTGAGGGAGATCTTAGGACAGAATCTCAGCTCATGCATTTAAATGACTGTGGTATAAAGGGTCCCTTCATACAGATTGAGAATCTAGTCCCATTGTGGCTCTCCAGTTCAGAACGTTACATGACAGGAACTCCCTCACATCAGGCAGCCCCTTCTGGAGATTTTATTTCACTGCCCTGCTGAATTATGGTCATCCAAGCACATGATCTGAAGTAATAATACAGAAAAGAACCCCAAACAGATCTGAAGTTGAGTTTGCTCCAGCTGGGCATTTGCTGGTGAATCTAGAGGCCATGTAATACTGGACTAACCTCAGGTGCGTAGGGAGGCTGTGGAAAGGTAATTGCGCTTCCAAGGCTCAAATAGGTCTTCCAGGCCATTGTCTTCAAGCTGCAACACATGTGCACAGTGACCCTGGAAGGACCTGGATCTTGGCTGTTGATAAATGCCATTATTATATTTATTTATTTATTTTCTGCCTGTCGCAACATTGGCCAGGGAAACCTGTCCCACCAGTTTTGCCATTCCAATTCTCCCATTTGTTTCTGGCTTCCATCTGCATTATAAAGTCAATAGCAGTCAATGAAAACAATAATGGGAGAGGAGGACCAGGATTAGAGATAGAGCCCATCTCTCACCAGTAAACATGTGACTCTAGGGCTAAGTGTTGGCTTATAATTATCATTAACAAAAGGAACCTGGGAAAGAAATGTGATCTTCCCTTTATGTGGTGTGCATGATCTACTCTTGAATATGCTTCCTGGGAAAAAGAAACAACCCTCTGCACACTGAAGAAAGACAGGGTCTCCCTGCTGAACCTGTGGTTTTCATTTGTCTGGTTTCTGGATCACTGCGTTAGGTTATGGAAAGTTTTTTTGCAGTTCCTGAGTCCTTTTCTGAAAACTAGAAATGTAAGCTGGGTGAAGAAAAATAAATCAAATCTGTTGCCATTACCCCTTCCCCAACCTCACAGTTTGCTCTAGCAAGGATGTGATTTATGAGAAATTCCCAGACATTATTGTGGAAAGTATCAAATGGAAGAGTATATCTATTTCCTCCAACATGGCTTAAGATGGTATAGCTGGAAGCTGACTGAGATGAAATCCCTGGCTCTATACTGCCAGAATTCAAGTGACCTTAAAATACACACAACGATTTCCTGATGTCCTCCACGCCCATGAGTCCAGTGCTAATGTTCTGTTTGTGGCATGAGATGCTGTATACAGCAGTCTGCTGTGGGGGGGAGGGGGGGAAGAAAAAAAAAAAAGCACATTAGTTCTGTTTTTTTAATGTAAGGGCTGCTTCAGCGCAGTTTGAGCACTCTAAATGATCTGTGGCAGGAGGGGTTTGCCACAGTCCTTAGAAAACCACCTCTTTCTCAGGTACCACTACAGCATTTGCCCAGATGACTCATTCCTGTACACTTGAATGTCTGGGGTGAGGCTTTTTTTGTGAAGAATCTTTTCTTCTCTCATCGAAACCCTTCAGGGCAAGGATTAACTTTTGTTTTGCTGTGTTTGTACAGTACCACACACAACCTTGCATGGTTCTACATAGCACAACCCTTCACAGTCCTCTGAAGTGCTCCTGCTCCTAGTCGCAGCTCACTGTGGAGCTCGAGTTTCCTCAGATGTTCCTGACAGAACTGCTAACTTTTTATGGATCTGAGGTCAGACATGGATGCCCTATAAAATACCTCCTCATTCGGGGTAGTAGCTTTTGTCCCTAGAAAGCGTAAATCTGCATAGCTACTTGGTTCTTTGTTGGGGCTTATGTGGGTTTCCGTAAGCTGGTGGCTGCACCCAGGAAGTTTAGCCTTCCACTTTGCACACCGTGAAGAAGCCTTGATGGACATCAGATGGGAGATACCAACTGTTCACCACAAAGATCACTTTCTCCACTATTTGATTAGTGGGATTCTCAACTTGGGCCAAAGTATTCAGAAACAGGACATTAAGCAGACAAAAATACAGAATCATAGAAGGGTTTAAATTGGAAGGGACCTCAAAGCTCATCCAGTTCCAACCCCTTGCCGTAGGCAGGGACACCTCCCACTAGGTCNGAGCCTGTGCTTGGGACTGTGCTGACCCGGGTGCAGGACCTTACACTTGACCTTGTTGAATTTGATGAGGTTGGCCTGGACCCGCCTCTCCAGCCTGTCCAGGTCCCTCTGGATGGCATCTTGGCCCTCTAGCAAGTCAACTGTGCCACACAGGCGTCATCATGACCTAGGAGTACTCTTAGGAAGACCTAGGAGAGCTGTTCTTCTTAAACAATGCCTTGGGCCATGCATTTTGGTGGGATAGTAGTTACTGGGCATGCAAAAGCCTCTGTTGAACCTGAGGCAAACACAAAGTAGTTGTGAAAGTGACCAGCACAAACGTGAGAATGGAAATGCAGGTAAAGATGGGACTAGAGGTAGTGTATAGGTAGAAGAAAGACAGAAGATATCAAAATGAAGGTGTTAACAGGCTTTTGGTTACATGCTTAGCTTAGTGGAAATGAGAAGAAAAATTCTTCTGCTTTTCCTCTTAGCATGCTGTCCCCGTAGCCTATATTTGTCATCCAGGACTTCAATAACAGAGAAAAAAACTGCACTGCAGTAAAAATAAACTGACTTTTTTGTTATTGACTATTTTTATCAAATGTCTAAAATGAACCATTGCAAAAAAATGAAAATCATACCCATTCTTTTGCCAATTTCAATACAGATAGAGATGGGCTGAACTATTTTTAACAAAAATAAATACCCCTCTTTGAGGTCTTCCTCTGAATTTCATACCAGGACCCTTTGTGTTCCCTGGCGTGAGTGTTTGATCCAAAAATACGCAAAGATCTGCCAAACCACTAACTACAACAGAGACAAAGTTGAGTAAAAGTGGAGCCAGAAAAAAAAACTTGTGTGTGTGGCTTTTCTTGAGAGGTTAGATTACATTTACATTTAGGAAAAGTGTAAATATATGAATTTGCGTAAGTATATTTATAAATGGCTTAATGTTGCTCAGCAGGGGAAAATGCACAGGTGAAAAGAAGGATATAGGGAAGATCAATTAAAAAGGCATGGGAGATACATTAGAGGATGGGAGAGGGAAGTTTGTCTCAGCTTTTCCACCTTCAAAGTGTGAAAAAGTGTTTTTTGGTGGTTCCTGGTGGAATTACCCTGTAAAACCCCATGATCCAATATGCAAGCAAATCACAGATTTTTGAGAATCACTAAAAGGAGCTGACAGTTCTGGCACTGATGTGAACTGTGCAGACTTGAGATGGGAAAGGAAAATTATGTGTTGGGAAGGAATGTAAACCCTCTGCATCTAACATAGCTGTTCCTAAATCAAAGATTTTTGACCCCAAGGTGGTTTGCAAGAGTGCATCCACCTGGGAAAAAAAATCAGTTGCAGAAGTAAGGCTTTCAAGCAAAGATAGGGTTGCAGGCTGGGAAGAGAGGCTGGCACTTGGGTATGGATATTCATAACGCTGGAAGTAGGAAGGTATTGCTTCAGAAGCTGAGGCCACTGCATTTTGTTCTGTCCCCAGCTGGAAGAAAAGCATGCTGACCAAGGAGCACCACGGTTCCAAGAAATTATGACTGCTATGTGCAAACAACACACTTAACTTCTGGGAGGGATTCCAAAAGGAGAATTATGAAAATTTCATAGGGAGTGGACTACAGGCAGAAACGTGACATTACCTTGAGTGACAGCAAAGGCCACCAGTAGCCATGTGGGGTTACATCACTTAAGGATACAGGCCAAGTATCCAGGATGAAATAAGTTCTGAATACACACATGTCTTTTGGTGTGTACATATTTGACTTTTAATTATCTGCCATGCAATAAGTGAAAGCAATCTTTCTTCTTTGTGGATCACCAGAAGGTCCTGGAAAACACCAGGAGAGATGACTGTTTGCCAGATGACATTTCCAGAGCGTGATGCTTCTGTTTCATTCTTTCACCTAAATGCCACTCTTTATTTAAAATGGGAATTCTGTGTTGTGTTCCCTCTCAATGGCTTATGTAACATTTTGGATCTGACACTCTATGAATTATATTCTCCCAAAAGCTTCAACAGTGCCTAGTCCTCATTCAGCCAGCAAAGAGCTAGAGGAAGACTCTTTCAAATGAAAGTAATAAAAAGAACGTTTTACTAATCATAGTGAGAAGAGCTTTTAAGCACAAAAACTTTGCATCAGGTACATAACTTTTACACTCTTTCATTGAGGATTGGGATTCTGTCTTGTTCTCGCATTTGAAGATGTGTCTTGACTCAAACATTTTCAGCTAGACCATTTCAATAGAGAAAAAAAATTATCAAGATAGGAAGGCAGTGTTGTTTTCTGATATGTTATGAACACCAGCCTTACCTGCATGAAATAAGCCAGAGATTAAGTTTAGTCTTTCAAAACAATGATGAACATCCAATATTTCCGCAAAGTTTGGATAAGTTTTGTTTGTTTGTGGTCTTATCTATTCTGCATGCAAAGATTTTCTCTCGATGAACAGAAATGTTCCCAAACCCAGTCCCTCTTTACTAAACCAAAGAGTTAGCCCTAGAGACTGTATACCTTCCCCAGCCTCTTCTTTACTTGCACAAGACTTTCCTAGCAGCCCCAAAATATGAGTGCTCTCAAGCGTTCTGTTTTCCACTGCTGCATTCTTACTTTCCTGGTATTTTCTGAAACATACAGCACCACAGCTGGTGTAGATTCTACTTGGGGAAACATTACTTTCCTATTCTGGTACTGTATTGCCAGAAAAGCTCTGCAAATGCATCTCAATCTCCGTAGAAAACTCCTCCAGGAAGTCTACCATGATCGGTCTTCCAAATAGTTATCAAGGCAGGAGACTCAGCCTTTGAAGCCTGGGAAGTGTCTGATAGTCCAGAAAAAAATTGTTCCACAATTCCTTTATCCAACTGTGCAAAAAAATGGAGCACAGAGGAAAGGAAAAAAAAAATATTCCTTGCCTCACTTATCCCTCTACTTCCAAGTAACTTAGTCCTGAAAGCAAATTTCACTGCTATGTTGCCATTGTAGTGGGCAATATCTACTTTTACAATCAGTTTTTTACCCACACCTTAAAAAATAGCCAAACAACTGCAATGAAAAATAATGCTTTAATCTGAGGGGGAAAAAAAGAAAAAAAGAAAAAACAAAAAAGGTTTGCAGGAAATATCTGCTTTAGTAAGTAAGGTTTTAGGTTTCTTTTGCTTTTTAAATGATGCCTTTTCAGAATGAGGGACCTGATGGGACACTGGTGGGTGCTTCCCGCAGATGCACTGACAGGCAGTAAAACTGACCAACCACTCACACCTTTGCCTGTAAATAGATAACTCATTAGTGGGCCCTTGCTGGCAGGTGATGACAGGAACGGTAGATCCCTGGGATTATTTTACAAGACCCAGATCCCCCTGGCCTGATTTTTGCATGGTGGAAAAATAACCTTTCCTTTAAGATGGTTTCCCAAATCCTCCATGGACAAAAGGGCACTTTTCCTCCTGTTCCAAGTTCTGGTCAGTGGATGACAGAGACCTAAGGGAACTCCAGGAAAAACCTTGCACAGTGAAAAACATAGGAGTGTTATTACATAAAGCCAGGTCAGTAGGGATGTGGGGTCCTCTTAAATAAGCTCCAGTCAAAGGACATGACTCCAGGTTGTGGATTCCACCTGTGGACGATGAGGCTGCTGTGCCTGGGCTCATGCATTTGCATCTCTCTCCTATTCTCAGTCTCTGGCTTCCTGTCTGGCTCTTCCTTCCTTTGTTTACTCACCTGTAAGCTATAGTTGTCTCAAGGCCAGACTGCTCCATGCCTAGAGCAGCAGCACTGCCCAGGTTGTGCTGGTACAATGATGTGCTAATCCTTGTTTGGGACAGTTGCACACGAATGCAGGGCTATGATAATCCTCTTCTTCTACCACTAAACACAATGGCTGGCATCCTGACAACAGCCTGATCAGTGTGTTGAATTTTGCAATAAAAAGCAAACAAAAACAGGGGTGAGCAAAGACACGGCAGGTGGTGCCTTGGGTGAACAGCAAGGACCCTGGGACAAAGAGGCATGATGGGAAATGAGAGGCAGCCCTGATCACTTGGTCAGTCCCTAGCAGCCAGGTCACCCTACCCTACCTGACCACCACCACTACCACCTTACCCTTCTGTTAGGCTGCTGGAGCAGAAGGACAAGGATGTGAAGCAAAACTGACACCTCACCACCTGAGAAGACTTCAAGTGAGCAGCCAGAAAGGACACAGAGAGAGAACTTCTACTCTCTCTGCTGCTTCTAACCCACCTCCTGCTTCACCTTGACCACTGAGAGGTTGCCTGAGTGCTGGCTGGGATCTTATTTCTGATGCAGGTGGACAGTTCAGTTCAAACTGTAGATGTGATGTTTGCCTGCCCTTCTGCTTCCTGCCTCCAGGGGAGTAACTGACTGGGTTTTATGATCATCTGTACTGCAGTTAGGCATGTGCAGGTCTGTTGTAGATAGACATGTTTGAGATAAATACAGAGAAGTCTATGACCAATCCTTCATTCTGACTGAGAGGAGGGGAGAATGAGCTTAAGGGAGCCAGGGATGGGAATTATATTGTGCCATTTAGGGCTCAAAATGAAGCTTTCAGACATTAGCTCTGTGTTTTTCTGTATTGGGTTTGCATGGTTTGACCCATCACTGCAGCAAGGGCTTCCTGGATTCAGCCCATGCCACAGCCTCTGGTGAATGTCTGCAGAAAGGTCCATCACACAGGTGACGATTTCAGAGGGGGTCTGTGGGGAACAGACAATGAAATTGTTCTGTCTTGGCCTGCCCAGGGGCTGCTCCACTGCACAGGTACTGTATATAACATACAGGATGTTAATTCAATTTTTATGTGCATTTTGGAGGGGCTGAATGTGGCCTTTGTCTAGAACTTTGGCTCACAAGGGCTTTTTCATAAGAAATTCTATTTAAATGAAACAGAAAACTTTTTGATAGTTACCAAACACCATGAGACAATGGCAGGCTATATCTGTTGAGCAGCAGTAACCATTCATTTATCCTAGGAAGGAATTTTAGTGATAATCCTGAGTGAAGGTTTGCTTGTTCGTATGACTGGATGAGATCCAGCATCGATAGCACCTTGCTGAACCCTTTGCAGTGTCAAGCTGAAATTACAGTGGAGATATAGTGAAGCTGGGAAAGCACTAACAACCAACACTATCCAAGCTATACTGTAAGCACCTTCCCATATGAGGATATCAAGAAGAACAGATGGGCAAAACATAGGTATGACTCCAGTAAGAGGTGGGGCAAAGACCAAAATATGTAACTTCGGAAGAGAGAAGCAGGTTTCAGAGGGGATAATGGAAAACAGTGAGCTAGGGGACAGTTTTTGTGGTAAGAGATGGATGCAGGAGAACAGCAACACTGTAAACTTGGGGGAGAAGGAACCTAAGAGCCCAGGTAATGCTGCCAGGCCCTATGGCTTGGGCTCACCTGCCCTGCCGATGTGTGCATCACCTCTTCCTAAACATGCCCTGCGGCCTTCCTTAGAACCCAGTGCTGCCAGCTTGCACCCTTCATGTTACAAAGCATTCCCCAGGGTTTAGCCTCTCTCTCCTTCACTCAAGATGACCAGTTATTATCCTGCTTCTGGAAGTGTCACCATTAGTTTATTAGGGCATGTTCTTAAGTGGTGATTTTGCTGCATGGTCACAACTGTCCTCAGGAGAGAGAGCAAGATGTGTTTGTGCATCTGTCTAAGTGCCAGTGGTGTTCAGGTTTCAGGTGAAATTCTGTGTTAAAGAATTGCCTGAGAAAGAAAGCTTTTTTTTTCTTAATGCTGTTGGACATGTTCCAGGACTAGTTAGACCCTGAGTTAGACCCTGAAGGATTTAATGCATCAGTCAGCTCCAAAAAAAACTTTCTAGGGAAGTGATAAGAAGGCACAGTAAATATTTTACCAAGGGCTATGCAGAAATATCTGAACCACTCTGGGGCAAATTACTGTCTGAGCTCCTATCAAGAGCACCTAGCAGAGCACCACTCCGAGGACAGCACACAACCTTGTTTAACCCTAAGGAGGTGTTAGTGCTTTTGTGGCAAGTGTCCATACTGCCACAGGCAAGCAGCTGGGCATGGTCCAAGACTGCTTGTGCTTTCCTTCGCTGGTGCCACAGTGAATAGTGTTCTCCCCTCCCACGCTTACCCAGGCTTCCAGAAGAAGTCACACTCTCCTCTTGCATTTGAAAATGCCCATGTCTGCTGTGTTCAAGCAACAGCGAGGGATCAGCATGCTAGGAGAAGCAGGAACTAGATGGGCATGTTGTACATAAAGGGCACAGAACTATTAACTGATTGCAAGAGGGCGGGGTCCAAAGAACCCCATCTTCACAGAGGGAACTGGACCTTGTCGGTATGCCACAACACCTCCAAACAAGGCAGCTAAACTGATTGAATGATTCATCAAGGGATTGTCAAGGCTTAGTGAGAAAAAGCTCTCAGGAAGGGAAGAAAAAAAAAAAAAAAAAAGGTGTAAAAAATTAATTGCTACTTTTAGATCAGACCTGAGACTATGAGCATGTCTAGAAGTCAGACAGATACACAGATACACTGTGTGAACTGATCAGATGCCACAGGATAGAGCTGACCCTACAGTAACCTGAGCTTGGGATTTTCAAGGTGATAACTCCTTTAAAGCAGCTTCCATTCCTCTCTGCACACACACTGGCCTGGATTGTGTTTGTTCAGTACCTGAGCAGAGTGCAATGTCATGGATGGAGGTAGACTGAGGGAGAAGTTCAATTAATAGGTACAAACAAGGTTCAGCAGGCTTTGTGCTGAATCAGAACACAGGGAAAAGGGCATACTCAAAGAATGTGATAAACAAACAAACAAACAAAAAGAAGTAGAGAAGAGGCATATCAGTGCGCAATTACTTGTGGCAGTGAGTCCCAGTGGTCACCCATCACTTAAGAGAGTGACTTGATGGATGTCAGTGTAATTAATGTGAATAGCTGAAGATACAGTAGCAATGGTTAAATCCCAAAACATAGGAAACCTGTTGAAAAGTGTGTAAAAGCTTGCTTCAAGGCCAAAGACTGACTGCCTTCAGTCAGCATTGCTGGACTGCTTTTCTGGGGCATGAAGGACACCAGTACCCAAGAGACTTGGTCCATATTTGAAGCCAAATGGAGTTTGATACTGAATATTGATCCCTGCACTTAGTTTGTGTCCAAGCAGGGTCAAGTTCCCCACCTCACTGGACCCTGGCAGGCAGCTCTCCACAGTGATGTGTGTAACTTGCTCTGCCTGGCATTGCTGCTGGTAGACAGGTTCCAGGGCAAGTGGCCACTTGGACAGACTCCCTCTGGTCTTTCTTTGGGAAGGCAGAGCCTGGGGCCACTGCCATAGTGGGCAAGGGGATGAAAGAGCCTTTGCTATTGCTGTACCTGTCTGAGAGCTTAAATTTAACTCTTGGGTCAATCAGAACTGCCAACATGGCACCGTCTGCCAGCATAAGGTGGCCTTTAAAGTGGGAAGGGAAATGAGTATATAACACAAACAAACAAAAATTGGTTGACCGAGAATTCAGGGAGCACAGTATAACTGCACGCAAAACTGAGTTTAGCCTCAACCACTAATTTACCTTGTCTTGAGGGCATTGGAATATGTTAAGAGGCATCCAGCGGCCACAGACTGTAGTTACTCGCAGCCAGGGACCAGTGAGTGGCGCCAGCACTTGCTCCTCCTCAAGTCCTTCCCAGCTGGTGGAGGTGGTGCCCATCAATTCTGCATCCCAGACCTAAATGTGTCCTCCACAGCCCTTAGACTGGGTCTCCCCACCCTCTTCCTTTTCTGAATATCTCATGGGTATCCTGGGGCTCCCAACCTGACCGAAGGCATTGCAGATGTGAAGAATTTGGAATAAACAACCTGAAAGAAGCAGCAGCCACAGACCATGGCCTTTGCAAAGCATGGCAGGAGGGCAAGAGATGAGGGTTGCCAGAGAAAGTAATTTATTTAACTCCCCCACCCAGAAGCAATATCTTGTGATGGCTACACTGCAGGCTAACCAGTTGTGAGACCGTAAGGAAACGATCTCTTTTGCAGTGGCAAGTATCAGATGGAGGACCAGGGCAGCTCTGCCACACTTGGCTGTCTGGAAACAAGTTGCTCTCTATAGTAATATTAAGCAGAGATGAATCCCCAAAACCAGCAAGGAAAATGTTGCTGACCCTTTGTGGCCAAATCCCAGGAGCTACAGGTTGTTGGAGTCTCTAGACAGAGATGGTTAGCTTTTTAACCCAAGCTATCTTATCTTATGCTTTAGACTTCAGAAAGCCCAGGTTCAACTCCCGGTGCTTCAGCCAGGAAGTTGGCTGCCTTGGATTCTCTCCAGCACTTATTTACAACACACACATGCAGCACGGCCATTGATTTATATTCCAGGCAGCCTCCACCCCAAGGAGGCAGATTTAGAAGCAAGTGCCTCTTCAAAGCAAGACTGTGCTCCACTTTGTTCTGCCCTCAGCCAAGCTTGCTCACATCTGGATGCTCAAACCCGGGTAGCGGTGCTGGGATTTTCAGCAGTGACTCCAAGCAGGATTAGACACCTAGCTTGGTGTAAAAGTTCCTGTTCTCTTAAGTAAGTAGCTTGGTGCTTCACAAACACCGAGACTCTCCAGGCTACAGCAGACAGTCTAACAGTGTTCCTGGACAGATTTAAGTTCCTAACTTTAGACCCCTAGTTTGGAATTGCTGGCCTTTATGTTTTGAACCCAAATTATTTCTGCATGGTGACACACTATTATCCCTTCTATTCTGGTACCTTCCACCGGTTCGAACAAACTGGCCATGTTAGAACAGCCAAATCAAAGAATTTGTCTTTTCTTTCCCTTCTTTCCATCATTTACATATGGACTATTTTTGCTTCAAGTCACTTTATCTCCCATTACAAATCTCAGGTGAAAAAAAGTCCTGTTTATTGCGTGAAGAGGAAAGCCAGTGCTGAGCCTGAGCAGGTTTTGGGCTAACTGCTTTTCTGCCTCTGTGGCAGGAGCTGAGTGTTCCACACTGGTGGGTTCTTCTCCCAGCACCCTTGCCCTCGCATGCCTGAGTCTGCTCCACTGGCACGAAGACTGGCTGGAAGCAACCTCAGACCAGCTTTTCTTCAGCAGAAGATCTCCCTTTTCTTGGGTGCATGAATCACCCTGTGACATTTTCAAGGATCTGCCTGGCGCTCGGGATCAAAGGCTCAGCACCTTCCTTGCCTGTGAACTTGTGCCAGCATTTTCATAAAAAAAAAAGGTAATCGTGTGGCCTGTTCAACAGACCTGGCTAATGGCAGGTTCTGAGAAGCACCTAAGTACCTGGTAGGGGAGATGTTATAAAGCCTGCTATACTTAGGCCCTTCCAGGCAATTCCAATTATAAAAATCTATTTTGGGGCTTTTAGAACTGTCTTTTTTTTAAATTGTTCTCAGCAAAGAGCCTTGCATTTTATTTTTCCCCTACATTAAAAAAAAAGAACCACCAAACACTATGCATTGTTTTGGTTATTTTGAGTTGGGTGTTTGTAAAAACACACAGGTTTGCTCATGAGAGAGCTATTCTGTCTGTGTCTGCGTACGTGTGTATTCATACAAGTGAAGAAAGATGTGATTTATTAAAATAGAAGTCCACAGAGGACACAAAATTTCCGTTTCCAAAAGAAATGGAAATTTCTAAGCATGTTTTCTGAGGTGTTTTGGGAAGGAATCTGCAGGGTTTGAGGTCTTGCTTACAGACTAAAAGTGCTCTCTGAGGTAGAAGAAACTCTCAGAACCACTGAAGACTTTCTATGCTTTACCTGGCCAAAGACTTACTTCAAGGCAATGCAAAGGACAACAGCCAATGAGAAATGTTTTGCTCCTCACCTGATGGTTTAGGAATATGATCTATAAAAGATCAGAAAAAAACCAGCGCCTTCTGACTTGAGCAGGAGAATGGATACATAAAGTCTGGAGGATTTTATCTGCCTTCTAAATAAAAAGGCAGAGGAATTTTAATTTCTCTATTATTTTTTCTTTTTCTTTTCTTTGTTTTCTTCTCTTTTTAATAACATATTCTATGAAATACACAGTCACAGACGAGCTCTGCACTGAGAATCACTAGCCCATCTGGAGTACTGTGTGCAGTTCTGGAGCCTCCAGCACAGGAAGGACATGGAAGTGTTGGAGTGGGTCCAGAGGAGGGCCACAAAGATGATCAGAGGGCTGGAGCAGCTCTCCTATGAGGACAGGCTGAGAGAGTTGGGGCTCTTCAGCCTGGAGAAGAGAAGGCTTCAAGGAGACCTTATAGTAGCCTTCCAGTATCTGAAGGGGGCCTGCAGGAAGGCTGGGGAGGGACTATTTATAAGATCTTGCAATGACAGGACAAAGGGCAATGGGTTTAAACTGGTAGAGGGGAGATTTAGACTGGATGTTAGGAGGAAGTTCTTTACAGTGAGGGTGGTGAGGCACTGGAACAGGTTGCCCATGGAGGTTGTGGCTGCTCCCTCCCTGGAGGTGTTCAAGGCCAAGTTGGATGAGGCCTTGAGTAACCTGTACTAGTGGGACGTGTCCCTGCCTATGGCAGGGGGTTGGAACTAGATGATCCTTGAGGTCTCCTTCCAACCTTACCATTCTATGATTCTATGATTCTAATTCTTTAGCAAAAGCACAATTCAGGCATAAATGTCAAATGTAAATCAAAATTTCTTTGGCATTGGTCACATCCTCCCTGACCACATTCTAATTTAGTGGGCAGGATGCCGTATTTGGGATGGATGTTGAAAACCAAGATGTTCAGCCTAATGCACAGGTTGGGATGCAGCTCTTAGGGGCACAGGACCTCTTCCCTTGTCTCCTCTCTTCTCCACAGGGGCCACAGGAGATCTGAATAGCAGGGCCTCAGATGCACAGGAGATCCTAGCCCAGGTGATGCACAGAGCTATATGTGGCAAAGCTGGTTTTTATGTTATTGCAGTGCCATAGAGGGGTCACAGGTGTGCAGGCATCTATTTCCCTCATCAGGCAGTAGCACTCTTAGGTCAGTGGTGTCAGAGGGGTGACTGAGTCAGCAGGGGCAGCTAGTATGGTCTACATCAAAAGAAGCTTGACCAGGAGGGCAAGGGAGGTGATTCTGCAGCTCTGCTCTGGTGAGCCCTCACTGGGAGTACTGTGTTCAGTTCTGGAATCCTCAGCATAAGAAAGATACGGACTTTTTGGAGCAGGTCCAGAGGAGGGCCACAAAAATGGTCAGAGGAACAGCCTCTCCTATGAAGAAAGGCTTAGAGAGTTGGCGTTGTTAATATGGGGAAGACAAGCTTCAGTGAGACCTTGCTGTGCCCTTTCAGTACTTCAAGGGGGCCTATAAAAAAAATAGGGACAATCTTTTTTGCAGGGTCATTGCAATAGGACAAGAGGTAATGGCTTTAAACTATTTAGATTTAGACTAGATGTAAGGAAGAAACTTTTCACAATAAAGGTAGCAAAACACTGTAACAGATTGTCCAGCAAAGTAGTATACGCTCCATCCCTGGAAACATTCCAGGTCAGGTTGGACTGGGCATTCAGCAACCTGATCTAGTTACAGATGTCCCTCTCATTCTGGATTGGGATTGGACTAGATGACCTTTAAAGGTCCCTTTCAACCCAAACCATTCTGTGATTCTATGATGCCTCCAGGCAGTGAGGAAGAAAGGGTGGTGTTCCCTGCTTGGTCCAACACAAAGCTTTGTGCAGCCCATGAGCTTGAGGCCAGATGCAGAACAGTCTGTTGGCTTTCCTCACCATGTCCATGCTCACGTGTCCTGCCCTGTGGCTTTCTGGAGTCCATATGGACAGAGTCAGCTCCAAACTGTCTTTGTTTGCCAGTGTGGGCATGTTTAAGCCAATTCTCTGTTTTGGTGTAGAAACACAGAGCTGGCAGAAGAGGAAACAGGGTTGTGACTTGATGAACTTGCCCTGGGAAGATGCTTGTCCAGGTAGATGGGAAACTAGGCTGAAAAAGGGCACTTATGGAACCAAGAGAAAGGAGGCCTTGCAATATGAAGGGCTTTTAGGGGTAGCACCAAGAGTAGTGGTTGATCTAACCAAGTGATGGTGATTGACTCAGCACAGATGAGTGAAGAGACCTCTTACAGAGCTTTGTCCTGTCATCTTTCATTTCTCAGATGCTGATTTTTCAACAGCATGGCTGAGGCTCTCTCCAGTCTTTGCATATGGGGCTGCTTGTGGGTTCCCCATAGACCACTAAACCAGGAGAGACACCAAGTGAAAACAAGACCATTGTCAAAGACAGAGGTAAGCACTTGTGCTTTTAGATGCTCTGCAACAGCCCAGGCTAGGGAAGCGCAGCATCAGCGCACAGCCTTCAAGGTGGTTTTATTGCCTCTGTGTGTGACATGGATGTGGTCCTCTGGCTTATTGCTCTTTCAGTGACCGTTTGTTCTAAGAAACCTCTCAGCAGGCCAGCTGTGAGGCTGTGTGCAAGGAGTCCTGCTGAAAGTCCTGTCAGACCCTGCAGTCTTGCAAAAGGGTAAGTGATTCACTCTGGCATTGCAGACTCTTGAGTATCCCTTGTGTCATTGTGACAGATTTCAGATGTAACTGAGGGTGGAAACACAAGAACAATGACAGATTTAGAGGGCCAGATATTTCAAGTGGCGAAAACCAAGCAAACTTCTGTCCATATATGTACTCTTTAGAGGTGTCTGAAAGCTTGCTTTTTTTTTTTTTTTCTTCTCTATCTGTTGGTCCAATAAAACCTGTTAGCAGCCCCTCCAAACCTTGCTGTAGGAACCAAGAGGCAGCTTGAAAAACCCAAATCAGAGCAACAATGCACAATTGTCTGTACTCAGAGACAATATTCTCTAAGCTCAGTTTTTCACAGTGAAGTGGGATAAACGCTGACATGTTTCCCACAGCTGAACTCAACTTTTGGCATCAAAATGTGGCAAAGCAAAGAGCACCTTATAGTGTCTGTGACCGGTATTGCTAAAGCTATTCATGCACTGGTCTTCTTAGCTCTACTTGACCAAGTACCCAGCGGCACGCTGTAAGGCTTCCAAGAGAAAGCAGTGGAGAATGTCTCCAAAGTGCAGCCCCGGGTTTATATTTGACCAACAGTGATGTAACCTTCTGCTGTTCCTAGGCAGACTAGGGCTCATCTCAGCTGGAGGAAGAGAGGAGGAAGGAGAACCAGAAACAAGAGATGCAGCAGGAATCCAGACAGATACAGTCCACCTCGGTTGGGCTAAGATCTTCTTGGCTTGGTGGATGCCTGACCTGTCAGGGGATGGTAAGCATGTCCAGAATGAGGAGGATGGCTGCAGACACACAGTCTGGCCTGGCATCAGGGAGGTGACCTTGACAGATTGCTCCAAGTGCCAAGGCAGAGACAGGAGGGCAATTGGACCTGAGTCAAAGAGCAGGGATCGCTCCAGAAGGAGTAGGAGGCATAAGCCATAGCAACTGAACTTGTTTATAACTTGCATTTCTTGGTATGTGAATGACAGGAAGGCAGGAGGTGTCTGGGGTAAGGAACTCCTGCCTACACACAGTAGCTAGTTAGGCAAATTGCCTAGAGAAGCCTAATGCACATGTGCCTTAATATCCTTCCTAGTCACTATAAAACACACTCATATATAGACATATACATGTTGGTCAGTTCCACTGTGATGTGGGCTGCATCCACTTACATTTCTGCTCCAATAACCTGGACAAGTGAGGGACAGTTTACTGCTTAATCTTTGGTGCTCTGAGTGCTCTGCAGCCAGTTCTTATCGCACGTAATCCTCCATCTACTTCCCCAGCAAAATCGTGTTGAAAGCATAGGAGCTGCAGACTCTGATTTCCATCCAAAAGACTGTGATGAAAACCTGAACAGGGGTAAACCTCTTTCCAAGGGGCACAGCTGTGGTACAATTTAAGCAGTATGTTGCAATGGTAGTTTAAAGTATATCTCACTTCCTGGGAAAAAGGTGCTCAGAGAGAAATTGTTCCTTAAAACTTGCAGTATGGAATTCTGGAAGCAAAAGTACTCTCTTAAGTTTTATTTTAGTGTAGTTCGATGTGCAGCTTGTTCCAACCACCAGGATACTTTCAAGTGCATTCGTGAGTAAAACCCACTTCCTTCATCCCTGGGACAATAGAGCAGTAAATGAGAACATCTCTCCAGGGCTCTGTGTGGTCTGGAGCAGCATTACTCAACCTGCAAGCTAGACTGCAGCCAGGCCAGACAACATGCAGAAAAGTAAAAATGGAGTGGAATAACAAAAGATAAAATAAAATGCATAGCATTTGGCCTGAATTTCTCTCAGTGGGAACGTGAACATTATGTGGACCTTAGTGGAAGTTAGTGGCATGGTTTAGAACTGACCCTTCAGTGCTGGGTTGAGGGCTGGACTGGATTATCTTTGAGGTCTCTTCTAACCAGACTCATTCTGTGATTCTGGCTACATTACAGGAAACAAATGGCGTTGTTCAGAGACAGTAGGTGACCAGAGGAGGATATCCTTGGCAGAAGCAGTTGATCTGCAGTTCACATAACTAAGAGCAGCCGCATGTGGCTTATACCCAGGGAGATCGGCTTGAAGAGCAACTTCAGACCATTGTTTCCATTTCTACTCAGAGTTCCACAATACCATTATAAAGTGTCTAATTCGAGGTCCTCTGAAGTCATAAGAAATGTCTCCTACTTCCTTGCTTGGACAAATGTCAGCTGTGGATCCCTCATGAGGGACTAAATCTGAACCATTTCCTTTCGCTTACCTGTGGTAGGTCTGTGCAGTGTTTTTTAAGAGTAATTCAGTTTAATGGAGAATGCTGCTAGAACTGTCTCCATTATATTTACTCAAGTCCTATAAAATTTTGGGTTTGTTGTTGGGTTTTTGGTTTTTTGGGGTTTTTTTTTGTTTTTGTTTTTGTTTGTTTGGTTGGTTGGTTTTGGTTTGGTTTGGTTTGGTTTGGTTTGTTTTTTTTTTCCTAGTGCTTGACAGTGCTGCCAGGGGCTGTTCCTTCCATAATGGAAACTGAAACACACCAGGCCTAGCAATTAAACTGTGCCTGTGCTCTGGGACAACATCTGGTACCACTGCAATGAGCAAGAGGATAGAAAAGCCAGGGGTTTGTGCATATTGTCTCATTCTCTTTCCTTTTAACTTCATTGTGTAGAGCACATGAGGCATCAGAACCAAAGCACAGCAAACAAACAAACAAACAAACAGAAAAGCCAAAGTGCTGGAAAACAGTACTCCTAATGGAATTCGTTTGAACTTAGGTGGCAAAGGATGATTGGTCTCTCAGAGCTGGAGAGAGGAAGCAAACAGGTGAGGAGCCCATGTCTTTCACTCCAGCTCTCCTGCCTGAAGCAATGCAAAGGGAATGAAGGCAGGCAGGAAGGGTGCTTTCCCCACAAGGAGATGGCACTGCGATGGCACCATGGGACTTGACTGGCTCCCATGACTTTCTGTAAGGCAGAAGTGTGCAGACTTCAGCACTTCTCTGAGATTCCTCAAGAGTCCTGACAGCCTGAGATGAAGGTTGTTGCTATGTGGAATCACAGAGGGCAGAATGGTCAGAGGAGGTCATGAAGCAGTTGGGGTAGACATCACAGGGCCCTTGCTGCATTGTTCATCTGAGGAAACTCTTTCAGTGATGTTTTCTGAAAGCTGGAAGAATATTTGAATGGAAATGCACTTTCCCTAAGTATTTCCTATTATGTGAAAAAAATAATTAAAATAATAAATGTGCCTCCAGACTGATGTGATGTACCTAAAAAAAACCCAGCCAAACAAAAAACAACTGTAGAAAATAGCAAAGGCTGACAAAAAGGCATCCAACTGACCTGCAAGGCAGATCATTTAATGTCCACACATCTCTGTCGGTGACTTTTAATTCCTTCGTACTATGAAAGAGGACTGGCCTCCATCGCCACCAGCTCTAGTGTCCTACCCCATCCAGCAAAGGGATGGTGCTGCCAGAGCCAACCTACACCCTCTTCCAGAGCTGCTCCCAGCAAATAAGGTGACAAGGAATAGGTCACAGTCCAAGGGGTAAGATTCGACAGGCTATAAAGTAGTCTTCAGAGTGTAGACAGGGCACCCCTGAGGTGTCTCTCTTAGGACACCCTTGCAGTGAGGCAAGGAGCACAAGCTCTGCAGGCAATGCTCTCTATGCTCCCAGAGAGTACCAGTGGCCAGCAGATACAAGCAAAATGGAAATCACTCAGAAGTTATTTTTCCATTCCCATGGGGACCTTGCTGGTCTTGGAAGAAAGTTTTTGGATTTCAGGCAATGTCCTTGGCAGATGGTAAAGCTCTTCCAGCAATCTTTCTTGTGTCCTCCAGTCTTTTGGCTTCATTTGTTTAATATATTCCTTCTTAAAAGTAGGGTTTTCTTGTTCCTTCTCTTGTGCTGGATTCTCATGTTCTCCATTTCCACATGGGAGACCTGTCAAGAGTCAATGGCTGCACTGAAAACAATCCTGTGTCCTTACCATCATAGAGGTCTTCTGAATCTATCTTCTCTTTGTGCTGTGTTCTTGCTTTCCAGATATTGTCTCAGAAAGGAGAGTCCTAATTAATTCCAAAAAATATAGATGCTGTTTTTAAATTGGTAAGGAAAAACTCATAATCATGTTACAACTCCCCCACATCCAAGTATCACCTCTGCTTAAGCTCAGGGCATCTCTGCTAATTACAGATTTTCCTGTCTCAGTTGTGAGGTGAGATGGGATACATCTGGACAAAGATTCTTCCAGTCTATGTTTTCTAGAGGGAACAAGCCATTGTTTCTGGTACTTCAGAGTCATACTTTCTGCTAAGAACCCTGTTCAATACATCCTGTTATTCCTGCAGGCGATCATCGCTCTGGATGCTTTCTGCATTTCATTCAGCCGTAAGCCTCGCCCACTTCCTGTAGAACACCTCTGCCAAGTAACAAGTCCACAGGCAACAGAGACTTCAACATCTCTGCTGCTGAAGACTGCATGATGGTCAAAGATATGAATTGCTTTAAACCACGTGGTTTTTACAACATGTCTGCACAGGTCTTTGCGTGGAGAAGTTCCTGCCCTCCAGGCAATAGCATGCAGTGTGGTGCCGGTGGGCACAAACTTCATGGCTCTGTGGGAAAGGAACGGATATTAGCAGGGGTCTGAATCAGCAGGTTCTGCTGTTCTCTATTTCAGTTTTGCCTGTGGCCCTCTAGTGATGTTAAGGGCTACTCTTTCTCAGTCAAGAAGAGCTCACAGACTTTTGAGAGATGCTCTATCAATAGCTCTGGCCTCTGACAGATCTTTCCTAAAGAAAATACAAATCACACAGAATCACAGAATGTCAGGGGCTGGAAGGGACCTTGACAGCTCCTACAGTCCAAACCCCCTGCCAGAGCAGGATCGCCTATACCAGATCACACAGGAACGTGTCCAGATGGGTTTTGAATATCTCCAGAGAGGGAGACTCCATGACCCCCCTGGGCACAACTACCCTAGGATGTGGCTATGCTGGCATTAAAGATAGCACAGTGAAGTTCGTATTGCCTCCAACCACTACCTATTTACCATTCTCTGAGTCAGCATTCCCTTTCCTTTTTTTTCCAGAAAAAATAAATCCTCCTCATGTTTACATGAAACTTCCTGTGCCTCAGCTTCTACCCATTGCCCTTTGTCCTGTCATTGGGCATCACCAAGCAGATCCTGGCTCCATCCTCCTGGCACTCACCCTTTACATGTTTATGAACATTGATGAGGTCACCTCTCAGTCTCCTCTTCTGCAAGCTAAAGAGCCCCAGCTCCCTCAGGCTATCCTCGTAAGAGAGATGTTCCATTCCCTTCATCATCTTTGTGGCTCTCCATTGGACTCTCTCAACCAGTTCTATGTCCTTGAACTGGGGGCCCCAGACCTGGACACAGCACTCCAGATGCAGCCTTACCGGGGCAGAGTAGAGGGGCAGGAGAACTTCTATCGGTCTTCTAACCACAGCCCTTCTAATACACCCTAGAATGGCATTGGCCCTCTTGGCCACAAGAGCACGTTGCTGGCTCATGGTTGTCACAGCAAAGCAGGTGGCCAAGGCCCTGCCCAAGCTTTACTGACCCACTCAGCTTTTCTGAGATGAATCTGCATCTTGGGTGTGAAAGGTAAGGGCCACACATATGATGTATCTCTAGGGAAATACATGTACCGAGAGGAGGCAGAGACCAGCAAGAATTGTGGCTCCGTGACTCTCATTCCCTGTGGAGCTGCTGGAAGCATGTAACAGTCAGACCTGGTTATTGTTGGCCATGGAGTGCCCCTCCACGAGAAAATGGTGCTTCAATACCCTGGATACTACTGTGGGAAGGTGTCAGTTCTCACAGTGTTTTCAAAGAAGTTACAAGTGCTTCCAGCTCATTGAAACATTTGTTTTGACTTTTATAACACAGTGTAAAACTCTGTAAGTTTTGTCTATTAAATTGCCATGCCATAATATTATGATGGTTCATGGAATAATAGTCTTACTGTTTTGACTCTAAAGCATGCTATGACATGGGTCAAGATGATGAAATCAAAACTAAATGAATGTTTTATTTTTACAAGATTGTGTTTCTGTTTCATTAGTTTGATAAAATCAAAACAGAATGTCAGCAGGATTCTTCCAAACTGCAGTCTCAAAATTACATATTCTCATTCAGGTGTGGATTTTGAATGGGCACCATAACCTTGTTTTGTGTCCAGATCATTGCAGGAACATTGTAAGTGGATAGCACTTTAGAGTGTCAGTTTGGTTCCTGATTTGCTGAGGACTGTACTTCTCTATCAGCTTTAGTAAAGAATGTTTTGCAAAAGGTTGAGCTCAGTATCAGATTTTGAGCATGGTATCTTCTGTTGCTGCAGTACCAGTCAACCATCCCCTCTGTTTAGCCAGCAGGAACCTGCTGCACAACAGGCCTGAGGAGGAAGAACTCCTGAAAAACTGGATTTTGCAACCTGCTGGGTCAAGGAATCTCCAAAATATGGAATGAGCTGTCCTAGAACAGCAGGGTCTCCACAAGAAGCCAGTGCAGACAGTGGTGCAGACACAGAGTACTGTGTGGTGGCAATTCTGGTCCATCCCTTATTCATGCAACACCCAGAGCTCACAATCTCTTGTTTCTATTCCTAGTCCTTGCTACTCACACACGGTGTTAGGCAAATGTTTGTGCCTGCTTCTCCCTCCCCATCTTTCTTGAGTTGAACTGAAGTGTCTCCGAGGCTGAGACTTAATAACTTTGTGTACAAAGCACCTGGAGCACCATGGGGGTCTTGATCTCTGCTTCTAGTGACTGGTAATGTATCCTTTCTAATATGCAGGTTTCTACTCTGAATATTGGCTTTCATGGTAATATATTTATTTCTCTCGTTTATTCCACCTCTTTTCCCCTGCAGGGTTTCCCTTTGTTTGCTTGGTTGTGCTCTGATGCACAGGTATTTATCTAAGTAGGGTCTGCTGTATTTGTACCAGCCCAGGTGGCATGTAAGGCGCAAACATCAGACAGCTCTTTACACATCCCCAGGTTTCCTGACTGATTGATTAATGGTGCTCTCCCTTTATCGGCTTTTCTTTCTCATAACTGGGGGTCAGCCTGCCTGGGCTAACACCTTCAGGGCAGCCCTATTTCCTACATACATCAGCTTTGCTGATTTCTTATTATCACAGCCCTATCCGAACCTTTGTTCAATTCAAGAGGTAATTAAACTCAAAGCCAAAGCAAATGTCAGGGCGATAATGAGACAGATAAGATTAAAACAACTTTTTTTTTTTTTTTCCCCCCCTCTCTGAAAATCTGACACATACCTGAAGTGCCTGCTGGCCCACAGCCAGTGGAAAGTTTCCTTTCTCGCTTGGACGTAGTCGGAAAAGTGACCATGTAAAAAATGGCACCACCTCCTTCCAGGTGTGTGCTACTGAGAGGAGCACCTAGCTGGCAAAGCACTCAGGCATATAACTATTTGCCCTGAAATTGTTTGTTCATGTGCTTAAATTTAAGCATGTGCTTAAGTGTTTTGTTCAAGCAGGGCTTCAATCCAGCTCGAGTGGATGTAATTTGATGGGTGCAATTCCATTCATTTCAGTAATGCCAGTGGGAGCCCTGGCCCAGAGTGACTCCAGGCTTTAGCCGTTGCTTTCACTCTGTTGCTCCTGCCAAAGTCCAAGGTGAGTGCAGGGGCCTCTCTCTGCTGCCCGGGAGAGCTCAGAAATTATGTGGTAGATCCTTCAGTCTGCACAATGCCGTGCCTCATCTGCTAGCCTTCCCCTTTCTCTGGGTCCTTTGGGGCTTGAAGGACTGGCATGCCCTCTGCTGATCTCTGCTGTGGCCTGTATTTTTCTCAGTAAGAGCACAGGAACCTGTGCTGAGGTTTAGGGAACATTCTGCAGAGGATGTCACAGGCACTCCTTGCATCACGGGCTGTCCACATACCATCTTGCCTTTCTGCACTGAATGAGTTTGTAATCTGAAGCAGACCTGTGGTGTAAGTATCAGGAGTTGGGGTGGAGAAGCCACTAATCAAAAAGAGCTGCAGTTTTCCTACGGAGCTTCAAAGCCCTCGGCAAGCAGGACAGCCTGTGAAGGATACACGTGTTGCTGGCTAGGCAACCCCTGATGGTTAAAGTTTTACTTAGGCCCATGTGTTTTTCCACTGGGTATTTTTATCCTCTGAAGTCTACCGTACTTGGCTACGTACAATAAACACATCCCTGTTGTTCTCTCACACATGTTTACTTTGCAGCTGGGAGAGCACAGCTCGCCATGCTAGCTGTTGTTTGCTGGCTGAGTAAGTGAAAACGAAGCACTGAAGCACTCCAGAAGCCTCGGTGTCTCCTGCCTCTCCTGACTGGTCCATCTCCTTCTATGGCCTCCTTGTCTTTGAAACTTGTACAGCGCCTCCGTCCCAGGGCAGGGGGCAGGTGCATCTGAGACCCATGCTCTCAGCATCCCTTTTGCAGTCTAGCTTCGATTATGGTCTGTAGCCTCCATATCAGCATATAACTCTTCTCTCCTGCTCCTAAACCTGCCAAGAAAAATCAGTTGCCCTGATAAGCCTCTCATGGGGTGTTTGAGGAGATTTATTATCTGTGTGAAGAAAACACAGGTGGGGAATGGGAAAAGGAAGTTCTCTCCACTTGTGCTGGTTTGAGGCTAATTGGAATATTTTAATGGAGAAAATTACACTATAGGTTGTGAAAAGAAAACAATGGTGATCTCTATTTCACTCATAGGCTTGCTGAGATGTATAAGAAAATAATACAAAGCAAAGATAAGATACCCGGGCACAGACACTCTTGGGCAGTCTAGCTTCTCGTTTTCTCCTCTCTGCTGAGTAACCTCACTAACCACTTTCCTTCTAATCCCCCTGGCTGATCCTACAAATTCACCTTGCGCATAAGGCAAACTGTGGGGTAAGGTATAGGGGTGGGGAGAAGGTGGAAGGGTGGTTGGAAGCCCCTCCTGGAGTTTCTGATTTCTGGGAGGGGTGTTGTGTTTCTGTATTACCTTTAACTTGTATATTTCTGTAAATATTCCTGTATATTGTGTATATATCTGCTTGTATATTGTGCTAAGCTGTAAATATAGCTTCATTCCTTAACTTCCAGATGGCTGAGTCTAGTCTGGGTGATTTTACAAAGTGTGGTGGGGTGGGGAACTCCCAAACCATCACACGACTGCAATGAGCAGGTTTGACACTATTTAAAGAACCCAAAGGTGCACGAGTCTATGGATCCTGATAAGATCCACCTGTGGGTCCTGAAGGAACTGGCAGATGAAATTACCAAACCACTGTCCATCATATTAGAAAAGTCATGGCAATCTGGTGAAGTCCCTGCTGACTGGAAAAGGGGAAACACAGGCCCCATCTTCAAAAAGAGAAAAATGGAACACTCTGAAACTCTAAGCCAGTCAGTCTCACCTCTGTGCCTGGCAAGATCATGAAGCAGATCCTCCTGGAGGCCTTTTAAGGCATGAAAATGAAGAAGAGGTGATTGGTGGTAATCAACATGGCTTCACCAAGGGCAAATTTTGCCTGATGGACTTGGTGGCTTTCTATGATGCAGGTACAGTATCAGTGGATAAGGTAAGAGCAACTGATGTTACCTACCTGGACTTGTGTAAAGCTTCAGACACTGTTCTACATGACCTCCTGGTCACCAAGTTGGAAAAGCATGGACTTGAGGAGCAATCCACTCGCTAGATAAAGAATTGGTTGAATGGCTGCATTTAGAGAGTTCCCTTTGGCTCAATGTCCAAATGGGTACCAGTGAACAAGTGGCATCCCTCAGGGGCTGATACTGGAACCAGTGCTGTTCAACATCTTTGCAATACAGACAGTGGCATTGAGTGCACCCTCAGCAAGTTTGCAGGTGACACCAAGCTGTGTGGTGAGGTTGACACACTGGAGGGCAGGGATGCCATCCAGAGGGACTTGGACAGGCTGGAGAGGTGAGCCTGTCCAACCTTGTGAAGTTCAAAAAGGCCAAGTGCAAGGTCCTACACCTGAGTTGGGGCAATCGCAGGCACAAGTACAGGCTGGATGAGGAGCAAGGTCCTACACCTGGGTCAGGGCAATTCCAAGCACAAGTACAAGCTGGGTGAGGAGTGGGTGAAGTCTCAAGGAGAAGGAGCTGGGGGTGTCAATTGTTGCAAAACTCAACATGAGCTGGCAATGTGTGCTTGCAGGAGGCCAACCGTGTCCTGGGCTGCATCAAAAGAAGTGTGACCAGCAGGACAAGGGAGGTGATTCTCCCCATGTACTCTGCTCTAGTGAGACCCTACCTAGTGTGCTGTGTCCAGTTCTGGTGCCCTCAGCATAAGGAGGACATTGAACTGCTGGAGCAGGTCCAGAGGAGAGCCATGAGGATGACCAGAGGGCTGGAGCACCTCCCCTATGGGGACAGGCTATGAGAGTTGGGGCTGTTCAGCATGGAGAAGTGTGTGGAGAGACCTTATGGTAGTTTTTGGTACCTGAAGGAGGCCTGCAAGAAAGCCAGAAAGAGACCTTTTATGAGGGCTTGAAGTGATAGGATGAGAGGGAATAGACTGAAGCTTGAGGAGGACAGATTTAGATTGGCTATTAGGAAGGAATTTTTTTACAGTAGGGTGGTGAGACACTGGAACAGGTCATCCAAGGAGGTCTTGGATGCCCCTTTCCTGGAGGTTTTCAAGGCCAGGCTGGATGAGGCCTTGAGCAACCTGGTCTAGTGGAAGGTGTCCCCACCCATGGCAGGGGGGTTGGAACTGGATGATCTGTAAGGTCCTTGCCAGCCTAAACCATTCTATAAATCCATGCATCTATGAATCTATGAATCTTGCACCTGAATGCTGAGGAGCAGAGGCAAGAAGAGAAACGTCTCTGTGCTGAGGTGATACAAAGAGCCTGTGATGAAGTCAGAAACCATAGACAGGTGTCCTCTGAGTTGGTTTAGGACCGATGGCCTTTTGGTAGCTTTTCCACCTTCAGTGTTTTGAAGTGGGTGCCAGCCCCCAAAAGGATGATTCCACACAGCTCTGCCACTTGAAGAAAGATGTTGAAAGTGATAAAACCAAGGCCATGCAATTATGTGAGTAGCAGAATTTATCAGTGTCTCCCTCCCACAGCTCTGTCCATTGCTGTCATTTTGATATTTTAAAGTATTTCCAAGCTCCTCCCAGAACCTTTAAGAAAGATAAGAAATTTTATGCTCACTCTGTTAAGTAGATGTCATTTTTTGCAAAGGAGGTAAAAACTCAAAATCTCTGGAAGTTCCTGTTCCTTTGCTGATGGTTTCAGAAGCTGGGAGGGTGTGGGGTTGCTGGGCACCATAGTTGCATGAACCTTGCTCCATCATGAAGATCTGAAAAATAAGCAAACAAATGTAAAGCAAGTGAGGGAACTGGTTGAGAGAGGTCAAGTTCAGCGCAAAGCGCTGCCACACTTCACCCTGTGAGCAGAAGCTCTGGTACACCTAAACAACTGAGTGTCTCCTCCCCAACAATGTGGAGTTTCGACTGGAAGCTGGTACATTACAGCTGCAGATGCTTCTCTCCTGCTGTAATATGATTTATAGTAATTTTTAAATGCTCTGGAAAGTATACTTTATGCCTTCAGTGATCCATTATTTACTGGTTGACTCACCTTGGAAAAGAGATAGAGAAGTAGAGTTTAATATTAAGATACGAAGAAAGATCAATGTCATTTTGAAGACATGTTGTGAATTCATTGTGCATTTAACAGTATTAGATTATACCTAGTAGGCTGAATATGTAAAGGTTATATAAAACACCTATTAGAAAGTGCAGAGACCCCAGGCTGAAGTCTTTTGAAACTGTTATCACATATTTATTACTCCTAACGATAAGCTATTTTAAAAACATTTTCTAAAAGAACTGTGGTCAAATAAATTAAAAATTAAATTAAATTACATAGGATAGAATAATAAAAAAAAAAAATAATCACTTCCTCAAACGAACAACTAAGCCCACACATTCAGTAGATGTGGTTCCCATCATGTATGGGACAATACTAAAGGAGCAAAACAAATTTGCCCTGATATTTGCTGCCTGAAGCCTTCTCCTTGCACACGAGATGTCAGGCAAGAAGGCTTTGCTCATAGAGGTGGGAAAGCACTTAAAGTTCCTGATGTTTGTCTTGGAGTGGGTGGACCACAGAATTGCTTGGGTCTCGTGGATGGGCGATAGGTGGGGTGTCCTACCTGAAGGAAGCCCTGTGCATAGTGAAGAAGGTAGGCGGTCTTTTCCTGCTCCCTGCATCTTGATCCCATAGAGAGCAGATCTTAGAGCTTCTGAGGTTTGGCAACAAACCACAGTCTCCCTGGAGCAGTGACTCACTGAGAGTCAAAGCCAAGAAATACCACTCTGGAAAGGGCATGTGGATGCGTGGAGAACAGGTCACCAACCTATGGAGGCAAGAGCGGGGGAGTGGGGTGACTACAGTGCTTTGAACACTGCCGAGATATTCATATGGTGTAACAGCAAAGGTGGCTGCTTGTTGCCATAACCAGGGGCTCTGCAGAGATGGGTAAAAGATCTTTCTGGAGTCAGGTCTTGCCTTTCACCAAATGTCAAAGTCCAGACAGGAAAACTTCATTACTCTTCGATGAATACATTTTGCAGCTGCTGCCACAGCTGGGTAAGTCCCTGAGAAACTGAGTGTACCACTGCAAAGCTCTTTTCCTTCTAGATCCAGGTTTTATGCTGCTTCCAGCCTCTGTGCAATGGGTCAAAATCAACCAACCAGTCTAAAGTCGCGTCTGGTTCATTTCCGTGCTCCTAGACCCTGCCCAGCTTGATGCCAGGAAGATGGCCCTCAGGATGGCTGGACTGAATTCATTCCAGGATATATCTGACGTATGCCTGGCCCAAGTAAGCAACAGCCCCCAGTGGAAACAGGGAAGCTGAAGACTACGGAGAAGCATTATATGAAGGCCAAAAAGTAAAACTTATTGTAGCTCCTCCTCTCTGTTGCTGCTTTTCTCAGTCATTAAATCTCAGCAGGGGATGCTTAAAATGCCAGTCACATAATTACTCACTCGGTTTGTGATTCCCGATAAAAAATTCAGCACAGTAATGGAACCCATCTCATATTCTTGGAGGGTGTGTACACAGCAAAGGGAAAGATGAATTGCATTTCTGCTTATAAAAGATCCCATCAAGGCACTTGAATTGAGGTGAGCTGACAGGGTCTCACAAACATGGATGACTTCCTTTGCAGTCCTTGCACAGAAATTCAAGAAATTATTTACTTCCTGAGCAATCAGGAGCTGAAGAGAGAGGTGACCAGCTGCACATACCTGGTATTGCAAAATCAGAGGTAGGGGACTATTACTATTTTCTTTGGAGTATGTCACAGCCATGTACACAGCCTTTTCAGCATGGGACCACACATTTTCATGCACAGACAAGATGCTGAGGACAAAGTTGTGAAAGGTGTCCTTGCCTTTTCCTGGGAGTATAGAAAGTCTGTGTAGATAGGAGAGGTTAATTTTGAGCACCAGGAGATCAAGTCATGCAGCTGCTAATATAGGGAGGCAAAAATGAAAATGCTAATTTCAGAAGCAAAAACGGTGGGGTCAACATGCAGCTGAAAAACTCGAGACAGGCAACATGCCCATGACACCCATAGTTAGGAAGTTATAATCAGAATGAGACACTGTGTGGAACCTACCATTCACCTGATGCGTTGCCAACAGTGGCATTAAAAATTGGCATAGGCTTGAACATGCTGTGGGGCTTGGGATCTGATTTTCTAGGTTGTCGTGGAGAATCGAACTAGCATTATCTTGACTTTCCAGCCCATCTAGGATTTGGTTAAGGAGGCATTCTCCACAGCTCTATTCTCTGTCCGGCAGCAAAGTGACAGATGTGCAAAGCTACAGAGCAGTTTCCGAGGTCAGCCCTTAGCAGTGACATTGCTTCATTTCCCTCCTGTCACTGGACTCTGGAAGGAGTTTCATTTCCCTTCAAGATTATTTCTATTATTTCTTGCAGAAAAGAACTTGGATGAAGGCAATGGCAATGCATAAACTCCCGTGTTTTACTTTCTATTGGTTCATTGGGCCAAATCTCAGCTGATGAGAAATAAAAAGTGGTCCCTTGTGGTGAAAAAGGCAGGGTGAGGGGATGAGGAATGTAGAGAAAGGACTGATCTAAGGGAATGTAAGAAGATTTTAAGCTCTTCTTCCTTCAGCTTGCTTGGATGTTCTGAATTTTGTTTTGTGTTCATTTTTTGTTGAGTTTTTCACTTGTTTGTTTGTGTAAGGTATTTTTGTTTTGGTTTGGTTTGGTTTTTTGGTGGATTTTGTTGTTCTGGTTGTTTGTTGTTTTTTTTCTGTAAGGGGACACACCTGTTTCCCTCAAGTCTCGAGCACTTAAAAGTTTGGCACATCATCTCCATGATACTCTCACTTTAACTGGGGGAGCTTTACAGTTTCAGTTTCACTTTACTTCTCTTCAAGTGAGTAAGTCCCTTCACCAAGATATTTTGATTGTGATCACTGTGTCAAAGAGACAGGAAGTAGAAATCTATTTCAGCAGCTGTAGAGAATTTTCCTTTCTGAGAGCTCCAAGCTCCGAGAATTATAGAATCAGAGAATCAGTAAGGGTTGGAAGGGACCATCTAGTTCCAACCCCCCTGCCATGGGCAGGGACACCTCACACTAGATCAGGCTGGCTAGAGCCTCATCCAGCTTGGCCTTAAACACATCCAGCGATGAAGCTTCCACTACCTCCCTGGGCAACCCATTCCAGGGTCTCACCACTCTCACAGTGAAGAACTTCCTCCTAACATCTAGTCTGAATCTACCCATTTCTAGCTTTGTTCCATTCGCCCTAGTCCCATCACTACCTGACATCCTAAAGAGTCTTGGGGGAGGCTGTATTGTCAAAAGTCATCTTATTCAGGGCTGGATAAGCTTCAGGAATACTAGTGACCTGAAAATATTTTGTTCTTTTTAAGTCATGCCAGGGCCTACTGTACCTTCACATGCCATCTATGTGCTGGTCTAAGGCAGTTTCCTGTAACAGAAATAAATGTTGCCATTAAACCCTTTGGGGGGTGAACTCTTCCAGGACCATGGATTTGCACCTGCTGTGAATACAGCCTCAGAATCCACCTCAGCCTGTACCAGAGGATGTCACTTCTGATTCAAGTTCTGGCTATGGACATGTTGCTGAAGCCACTGTTATCCTGCCGAATTTTTCTTGTTTGTTATTTTCTCCAATAACAAGAAACTTTTGAGGAAGTTTCTTTCTTGTCCATTTCTTGGGAGTCTGGTGACTAGTCACAATGCCAACTCAGCAACCATATTTGCACAACCTAACCAGAGTCCCTCAAAGAGAGGACTGAAAGGATTTACTTGTGTTCACTTCCTAGGATCCTCTCTGCAAAAAATGTGGGAGTGAACCCTCCTAGCCAGACCTATGGTTCTGCCAGCTCATCATCCCAACAGAGACCAATACAGATGTTTTGCAGGAAGGAATTATTTTCTTCAGCAAACCCATTAAGAAGACTTTGGCTTGAGCTCTGAAGGTTTTATATCCTTTCTGTGCCTCTTAGATGCCTATGTTCTTTGCCTAACAGATATAGTGGTGAATCCTGGGGAGAGGTAAACAAAAGAGATAAAGACTCTGAAGCCCAGAGCTTGTTTGTCTGTGCCTGTTTAAATGCCATACAACAAAGCTTTATTTGCACAAAGCAGTGAGGCCTGCATGTGGCCAGAAGTCTCTCCTGCCTGTTGTCTCTGTGTAGCCCATGTGCTCACTCCTTATCCCTGGTTTATACAGCTGGTCTGAGGACCACCCCAGGTAACAAAGAAAACAGCTTTTGAAGGATCTGCTGGGGATAGGAAGATGTCGTATTATTTACCAGGTTGGATTTATGCATGTGTGTGTGTGTTTAATGAGGAGCCCGGTGCCTGCTGGACTCCTGAGGCTGGAATTTATACAGGCCAGCATTTGGCTGCTGTAGTTTATCTTGAATGCAAGAATAATAAACTCAGCTGACAGGATGATGTATGCAAAGCATCTTCCCCTCCCACATAGTGTGGTATAGGTGTCTGGTTTGTAGGGAGTCCTATTATTAAGTGATTAGCCTTGCAACATTATCAATATCAGATTGGGCAAGGGCTCTGGGGGATTAGCAATACAGTAGACTCGATGTCCATCCATCATGGTGACAGTCAGAAGCAGATGGTGGTGTGAGAACACTACCTGTGTAGGTGAAATAGATACATGGGTCTGTCATGTGAAGGCTGCCAGAAATATTTTTTAAAATAAGTATTTTGTTAATGTGCTTTTGTTATTGTTAGTTCCGTTATGAGACAACTCCCTCTATGTTGTTTTAATGTCCCTTCTGGTCTTCTCCTTACTTGTACCGTTACTGGCTTTCAGTCACCAAGAACAAAACCAAAAACCGAATATGCCATTTCCTCAACTTTTCAGGCAAGGGTGATTTATTCACCTCTAAGCTCCAGCATCCAGGTAGCTTCAGTCTGCTATTTGTGCCAGTTCAGATGGTAACTCTGGTATCTTATAAAAGCCAGGTCTTTGGAATTTTATTTTCATGACCTCAAATGATGCTGAAAAGACCATTAGAAACAAAACAAAACAAAACAAAACAAAACAAAACACCTCAATAGCTTGCTCTACTGGATATGTTTCACCCTGAATAAACATTAAGACCCAAATCTTCAAAGGTAGATCAAGTACTTCAGAGGATCTGATTGTAGCTATTTAAATTGCATCCTGCTCATATCATAAATAATGCTTACTCATTTTATAATGCAAAAACCTCTTCACAGCCACACCTCGACGTACATGTTTCCTCTTCTCGATGCTTTTTATCTTACCCTGGCTGTGACAACAAAACCCCCCTAGGTAAGGGCCTACTATTGCAGTTTGTTACATACATTTACAGTGCTGTATAGGTGAGTGATTACAGTGGATTGTATATCTGTTGAAATTATTCTTCCCCAAAGTGCAACTGTTTGCCTGACACAGGATGACTCTCAGAAGAGGAAACATTAGGCCAAGTACAATCAGGCCAGGCTGATACTTGTAAGAAAACTGGGGTTTAATCCATTATGTCCACATAAGGGACTGGAGTCTAGTTTATAAAGCCTTTCTAATTTCCTTACCTCCCAGTAAGTCTTTTGTATCATGGGGGATTTGATCGAATGTTCCTGGAAGATAGAGATTTTAATCTTACAATCTGGACAGGTAAGCAGACATTTCCCTGATCCCACCCATCCCAAAAGCAAAGAGAGAAATGGTTGCAAAGAATTCAGCCCTCTCCTGACTAAAATGCTAGCGTGATGTCTATCTGTGCAGGCATGTGCTGCAGGAAAGCTGAAGTCCATCTCTCTCTAAGCATTGCTTTGGAACTCAGAGCAGTGTTTCAAATGCTTGCAGAAGTTTCATAAAGAAGTTGTGAAGGGAGGCAGAGTGAACATAGGGAAGATTACAAGCTTACCAAAACACTCTGGTAGAGCAACACTTGAAAACCTCAACGCTGACCACCCACTTCACAAGGGGAGTTTCAGCCAAGCAATGACACTGGCTTTCTTCAGAGAAAAAGAACTGGAGCACACCAGCTTGCTCCTTTATGTGGATTAGTGTTGTCCCTGCAAAGTCAGGGCCCTGCATTGGCTTGTCCAGGACTCCGTTATCCACAGCTACTATCTGGGTATGGAAACTTCGCTGCTGCTAAAAGAAAGCACTGATATCTAACACAAAACATTACATTGCCTGGAAAATTAGAAGACCAGTTCAGTTATCTGAAATCCCTTACTCTATGCATTGCTTCACATTTCTCAAATATGTGGGAGTTCCTACAAGCATCAGTTTGTCTCTACCTGAGAGGACATATTTTGGGGGAAAGAGAACCTGATCCACGGAGGTCAGTGGAAAGTCACACATTGATTAGAATGGTCCCTGCAGGCTGGATATTCTTCAAGTCATACAACTTCAGTGATGTTACCCAGATCATTCATTTACATTTTGTCTTGTTCTGTTTCCTGTTATCTGTTTTCCCTCTGAGCGTGGAGACAGATTTATCCCAGCAATTTACAAAACATCTTCTGCTTCTTTTATGAAATCACTTGTATTTCTTCATCCCCTGAATTTCTTTACACAGAAAACACCCTTCTTTTTCATCACCATGTTTCCCCCTAAGCCACCCAAGTTACAAGCCAACGTTTTCAAGGAACTACCTCCATAAGCAAGTCACGATGTTGTTTTTTCCACAATAAACCAAACGGAGCAGAAGTTGGTTAGCAGGGCAGAATCAGCATCACTTCCCTGTTGGTCTGGGGTTTGTGCCATTGTGTACCATATTTGACCAATCCCAAGTGTGGCATCACACCCCCCACACTGCACACCCCACATCCTGCAGATCTGGAGGACAGAGCTCCTGGCAGGAAACTTTTATCTGAGCTTTCAAATCTTCTTTTGCACTGTGGGCGGCTTGGAGCAGATTGGATCCTAATGGACTGTTAAGCCAATGTAGGCTTGCTAACTGCCTTTGTAAAGATAAGAAATGAGCTGGGACAGAGAGGAGCAAAATGCTTTGGAATATGTACTTGATTCTCTTCTAGTGCTTCTGTGGAAGAGCCAAAACAGATATGGCTGTTGTTGCCTCCTACTGTTTATTCCATCATTGCTGCCCCTGACGGCTGTGCTGACAGCGAGCATGCAAACATGCGGTCCTGCTGAACCCAGTGGACATGCACCAGCAGGCACCGAGTGGGGCTGAGCACCTCCACTCCCATGGGGGATACCTGTCTGTGTGGCATCCAGGGACTTGAACTGATGTGTTGGCCTCTTTCAGTGGAGACAGTTCACAGAGCTAGCAGGAGACATTTCAGAGACTGGTTAACTCCCACAGTCCTGAAGGGCCAAGGAGCACAGGAAGGCTGGATATTCTTCAAGAAGGAAGTCTTAAAAGAGCAAGAACAGGCCATCTCCAAGTGCTGAAAGATGAGTCAGTGAGGAAGAAAGCCAGTCTGACTGTACAGAGACATTTGGTTGCAGCTCAGAGATAAAAGGAGAGTTTATGGTCCTTGGAAGAAGGGGCAGACCACTCAGGAGGACTACAAAGTTGTTGTGAGGCTGTGAAAGGAGAAAATTAGAAAGGCCAAAGTCCAGCTAGAAATTAATCTGGCTTCAGTTGTAAAAGACCAGAAGAAATGCTTCTACAAATAGCAAAGGAGGACTAAGAATCTCCATCATTTATTGGCTGCATAAGAGAACATAGTGGGTCAAGGATGAGGAAAAGGCTGAGGTACTCAACACCTTCTTTGCCTCAGTCTTTAGTACTAGTAGGATCAGTTGTTCACTGGATATGCAGCCCTCTGAGCTGGAAGATAGGAATGGGGAGCAGAATGAAGCCACTGTAATCAAAGAGGAGATGTTTAGTGACCTCCTGCACCACTTAGACATACACAAGTCTATGGGGCTGGATGGCATACACCCAGGGCTACCGAGATAGCTGACAGAAGTGCTCACCAGGCCACTTTCTGTCATTTACCAGCAGTCCTGGCTAACTGAGGAGGTCCCAGTTGACTGGAGACTGGCAAATGTGAAATGTTATGCCTATCTACAAGAAGGGCTGGAAGATCTATGGAACTACAGACCTGTCAGTCTGAACTCAGTGCTGGGGAAGGTCATGGAGAAGATCATCTTGAGTGCCATTGTGCAACATGTACAGGGCAAATAGGTGATCAGGCCCAGTTAGTATGAGTTCATGAAAGGCAAGTCCTGCTTGACGAACCTGGATGAGGGAAAGGCTGTGGATGTTGTTTATCTAGACTTCAGTAGAGCACTCAACACTCTCCTACAAAGTCATGCTGGAGAAACTGTCTGCTCATGGCTTGGATGGGTGAACACTCTGTTGGCAAGAGAAAAGAAGCTTTACTTGTTGTGCATATATGAAATAATGCATGTGACTAGGGCACAAGGAAAGGTGGGATATAAATGCAGACATTTTGCTCTACAACCACAAGACAACATCCACCAAGTGAAAATTTCACAGTAGGGTTAGTCAGCTGAAGAAACCTCAGGCTACTAGGAGGCCACATCCCACAGCACATGATCAGCCAAGGGAGGAGAAAGTGTCCAGAGTCAAAATACGGAGAAACATGTAGGAGGAGATCGATGGAGGAGGGGTGATAGCTAGATTACCCAGTGTCTGGGTGGAGCAGCTGTAGGGAGAAGAAGGAGAAAAGGAATACAAACATTATGTTCTTAAAATAGTTTCTCATTGCTGATAGTCTATTCTGTTTTGACTCTGGCATTGCAGTCAGGGAAAGGGATTTTCCTGATGCCCAATGACAGGACAAGGGGCAATGGGTGAAAGTTGAGGCATAGGAAGTTTCATGTAAATATGAGGAGGATTTTTTTCACTGTGAGGGTGACAGAACACTGGAACAGGCTGCCCAGGGGGGTTGTGGAGTTTCCCTCTCTGGAGATATTCAAAACCCTCCTGGACATGTTCCTGTGTGATCTGGTATAGGCGATCCTGCTCTGGCAGGGGGGTTGGACTGGATGACCTTTTGAGATGCCTTCCAGTCCCTGACATTCTGTGATTCTGTGATTCCTTTGCAAAAGGCCACAGTTCCTGGGAATGAGGCAATGATCTTGCACTCTTCTGAATCTTTCTCACTTTTTTTTTTTTGTGTTGACCTCTTCAGCATCTTGATCAGCACATCACAGTCAGGACAAGTGAGGCCATGCACGTCCAGAAGTGTATTGCCTCCTGGCAGCAGATTGAAGGGCTTCTCTACTCAGATGTATGGGGTAGATGGGTGCAGAACAGTGTTTGTAGGTTCGAGTCTCACCCTGACCAGCCATAAGGTGTATGACTACAGTAAGAGCACAGGACTTAGTATTCTCTTTTGCCAGCATTACTTATTCCAATTGTTCTGAGGATTAGGAAGGAAATAATCCTGTGGCTTCCTGTTACTTCTGCTGTAATGGTTGAATCTTGCACATTTAGAAAGACTTTGCCCTCTTGGAAGATAAATTAGTGTGCTGGACTGCTCCTGCAAGTGGTAACACACTGTGGGAAGAAACAAGTAAGCACAAAGAAGTGGAAAGATATTGTCTCCTCTCCTGGCTGAATTCCAATTCTTCCTTGACCAAGACATCCTTGATAGCATCAACATTTTGGAGATCTCCTCTGGAAACCCAGCAGAAGAGATACAGGATTGCTTTACCCAGACTGAACGACATTCAAATAACTTACTGAGTGTTAAAAACATCTTGGAAAATGCTATTCTGAGCCCTCTTGATGAATTCAATAGCTCCAGAATATATTTGTAGTGTTCTGGGGTCATGGAAACAACATTCTTTCCTTAAGCTTTTGGGTGTGCTGGATATTGTGGATCCATGCCGTGCAGACAGCAAGCACAGATGGTGCTATATATGCCATTGATCTCCATGGACTGCCAGTAACCACCAGCTGCACAGCTATGGAGATGGAGAACCAGTGGCTGATAGACACCAATCGTTTCTGCTAGGCTACTGATGTCTTACAGGTGTCTAGCAGAAACTCAGTACAGAATCACCCCCTCAGGAGGTGAGCCAATGCGCAACCAAGGCAAAAGCTTCCTGACCCACTCTCCTTCTGTCTGAAGCCAAGCACACAGGGCAGTGCCACTTCTGCACCTTGCTGTCTTTTGCTCTAGGCGAATCAGTGGCTAGATGCCTCCTCAGTGATCTTTTGAAGATCTTAATTTTCCCACTGTCTGTAAACACAAGGAGTACATCTCTTCTCAAAGAAGGGATCCCAAGGAGAAGTTATCCATCTCTCTGTAATCCCAACTGCTCTCCCTACTCTCTACATCTTTTCTGCAGATCATAAGAGGTTTTCTGCACTTGCAGGGTGACTGGGATGACCTCATTGGCCATTTCCCTTTCTTGGCTATGGGTGGCCTGTTGCTCCTAGCTGCTCACATTACTGTAGCTGATAGGATGCCTCCAGCACACTTTCGCCTTGCAAGCCTCTAGCTCCTTTGCTTGGAGGCAAGCAAGAGAAGTCACGCAGCCATAATGTAAGTGTTTGAAACACATTCATAGAAAAGGGAGAGAAAAGCAAATCAGTATTAATAAATTACAGAAAGGTAAAGCATCTGCAATAAATTATTGCAAACTCAAGTGAGAGTGGAAAGCTAAATAAATAAAGGGGAAATCATGTTAAGGGAAGAGATGAGTAATAAAAAACGTCTCCTTCAGAGTGTCACCAGTTAGCCATTTTATACAACACACTCTATACAAACAAACTTAATGGAGATGTGACAGGGGTCAGAAAGCTTGATGCAGCTGTCCAACAGCTGTCTGCCCTGTTTACTCTGCTCCCTTCTGACTCTACATTATCTTATGGCCTGGCTGGGGCAGTGCAAAGAAAGGGGCCCTAATCGTTGGAGTTACCTTGTTCCATCAAGGTGGCTAGGCAATGGACTAGTTGAAGGCAGGTGTCCTGTGCAGGCAGTGATGACGAAGTGGGTACCCACACAAAACAGAGAATTAGGAATGGTCTTGGGAAAACCACATGTCATGCAGGATGTTTCAATGGCCAAGGCACCTAACTGGTCAAACAAACAAACAAACAACACCCCCCCCCCCAAAAAAAAAGATAAAAAAATCACAACAAAATACTTTTTTTTTTCTTTTTTTCTTTTTTTTTTTTTTTCCCCTTCCAACTCTGTTGCAATGTCTGCTCCCAGTTGGATGTGATGGGGCACAAAGATGGAGCAGATGACTCAAGGATCCTTCCCAGACATAAAACCACAATGTCTCATATATATTCTTTTTCATCAGAAATGTGTCTGCAGGAGAAGTTTGAATTGACATAGGTACAAATGGGAGAGACAGCCAAAATGTGATAGTGTCCAAAAGCAAGATCAGTTGTACTATCCTTGATAAAGGTATCTGTTTACTGGACCTAAAGACATTCTGAAATGGCTATTCCATATCTTTCTTAGGCAAACCACTAATATACTTGCTACTGGAAAAAAATTTTTGTGTGCTTAAATAGCTTTTCTTGTAGCAATGGAAAACCACAGATTTGGTGTCTGTACAACTGAAACAGTACATCCTCTTTTACTTTGCAACATACATCTACATGTTGAAAGTATGTCAGAATTCCTTCCTCAGTCTTTTCTCCTTAAAAAAAAAAATCTTGATTCTTTTAGCTTTGTTGTGTTTTGGTTTGCTTTGCTTTGTTTTTTTTCCACAGATTGCATTTTCAACATTTCTGGCAGTTTTTGCTCTTTGTTTTGTGGAAGTGCATGCCTTAAGCTTAAGGAATAATATTTCAGCAAAGGCCTTCCCACTGCAGAGTGGAGCACAGTATCACTTTTCATGGTGTGCAGGCTTGAATTCCTGTTTGTACATTCCATGTGATAATTTGCCTTTTCCACACCAGCCTGTCATTGTTGTTTCAGGTTCAGCTAACCAACAAATCCTTTTCCCAGAGACTCCTTTCTATCCAAAATGTCTTTCTGCGCTTTCAGCGTCATAAAATTTTCTACATGTGCAATCTCCAGAGTCTACCTGAAGTTAATCCCTTGAACTTGCTCTGTCATCCCAACCACCTTTTTCAGACTATTTCTTCAACTCATTAAGATCATTCTGAAACCAGATGTTTTTCTGAGATGCATAGCGACACAGCTTCTTGTGCACTGTGTGTAAGATCTCATTTTCCTAAACAGTCCTAAAACTGTTCTTTCCCTACTCTAGTCTTAAATATTACATTTTTTTCAGTGGTGTTAACTGTGATAATTGCATTCTAGCATTTGACCATTTAAGATGGAAAAAAATAAAAATAAAAATAAAAAAAGCCATTAAACACTTTGATCTGCTCATAATCTCCCCAGAGTCTTCTCTCTTCACGGAGTAGTAAGCTAACATTTTCCTTCATCTTCCTTTTAAGTAATGACTGAATTCTGTTACCTTCAGTATCTCTTGCCAATTTAATTTTAATTTTTCTGACCTTATTTCACATATCTATGTTCATACTCATCCTTAGACATCTAGTTCTGTTTCTGCTCGTTGTGGTTTCTTTTTGTCATTGAGATCAGTAAAGAGCAGTCAGTATCTTTTCCATTTCTGGTCTTTTTCCTGCTGCTGCACTTTGGCCTTCAGCATCATTTATTTGTGGATCTACTCACTCTAAGTCCTCTTTTTCTTGGCAGTTTCCAACAAGATATTATGTGTCAATTTCCCAAGTGTATTGAATTCTACCTATCTGAAACCCACTGAGTTGACTTTCCTTCTTCTGACTTGCCTCTCCAAGAGCCACACAAATTCTCATTTTCTTTCTGGGTCTTCTGAATCCAAACAAAAGCATTGGTAAGCCTATGCCATAAAGGTGTTGGGAAGTTTGTACACTGTAGGATTTTTTTTTTCCCAACAAATGCCTCTGAATGTAGCTAAAATCTTCTACTTCCTATAAGACCTGTGCTTCAGATGTCTCTGTCAGTTACTACCACAGGGCCTTGTGCATCTTATCTTCATGGATGAGTGACCTTTAATAGACTCCAATTAAACTCTGACAATAGTATCCTCTTTCCATCTTTGCAGATTTCCAGCAAGGCTGACTCCATCTGTCTGCTGAATTTCAGAACAAGCCTATACATATAAGGCTCATAAAGTGGCAGACCATTTCTCTCTCTGCAGTC
The DNA here is from genome assembly GCA_013399055.1 of Ramphastos sulfuratus. NCBI lineage: Eukaryota > Metazoa > Chordata > Aves > Piciformes > Ramphastidae > Ramphastos > Ramphastos sulfuratus. The sequence goes on from WBNM01025024.1 coordinate 199,358, forward strand.
CATTCTTCGTGAACAAGCAGCATCCTTTTATGTTAGCATTCCAGTCATACAAGTGGTTCAACCATGTCTCTATGACTTCAGTGAAGCTGCAATTTTGATCCTGTATTGAAACTCCCAGATAGAATACAGAGAATGTTTATTAAATGATGGTTCTTTCTAAATGCATACTTCTTTCATTACTATGCAATGTCTAAGACTGGTGTACCATGCTCTTCTCAGTGATGTCCCATGACAGGACAAGGGACAATGGGTGGAAATTGAGGCATAAGAGGTTCCATGCAAACTCGAGGAAGATTTTTTTCACTGTGAGGATGACAGAGCACTGGAACCAGCTGCCCAGGGAGGTTGTGGAGTCTCCCTCCCTGCAAATATACAAGAACTGTCTGGATGCCTTCTAGTGTGATCTGCTCTATGTGATCCTGCTCTGGCAGGGGAGGCTGGACCAGATGATCTTTTGAGGTCATTTCTGTGATTCTATGATCCTCTTATTGCATCTGTGGCATAGTGACAAATCCTTCCAAGTTTTAAGATCTTCCTCTACTTTGCTGTGGTGCATGTGCGATGTCATACCGAGCATGTGGTTTCCACTCCCTGAACACTCTGAAACATCATTGAATACATAAGGATTGTTTGTTTGTTTGTGAGTTTCAAACACTTATTTGTAGGTGGGTGGGTGGGTGCTAGTACATAGGACATTACAGTCTTTCAACTCACCATTTGGTCACAGGAATCAGCAGTGATTCTTCCTCTAAACTGAAGGCAGTTGCCTTAAAAATAGATTTGTCTCAGCTCAAGAATGAGTTTTTAATAAGAAAAAGGACACATGTACACCACTAGGAGTAAGTGAGGATGAAGGGTGAAAATACCTATCTTAGGAGAATTTAACCTATTTCCTTCAGACTAGAAAGACAGAGCTCATTCAAGTTCTTCAGTGCAAAGGGGATGTAGCATGCCATGCCAGCAGGAATGCTCACTTCATCTACATGCAAACGTGTTTCCTAACCTCGGTGACCACACAGCCCAGACCTAAAGTTCTCAGCAATAACACAAATGGAAGGAATTGTCAGTCACCAGAATGCTTCAACACATTCTGCATTGCCCAGAAATGTAAGAGACCATCTGGAATTAGCGTTGAATATTTTTGCTAATGACCTCATGATAGAATATTGAGAATGTTTATTAAATTCACAGATGACACCAGGCAGGGATTGCTTGTGAGTGTGATAGAGGACAGGATTAGAATTAAAAATGATCTTGCCAAACTGGATGAATGCTCTGAAAAAAAAATTCAATGGGGGCAAATGCAACACATGCACTTAGGTGGCAATAGTCAGCAGCATAAGCCCATAATGAGGAACAATCTTTAGATGGTTTGCAGCAAAGGCCAGGGAAAAACTCTAAGAGATCACAGAAGGAGTTGTCAAATGACCCAGTTGCATCATGCTTCTGTGAAAATGTCAGCTATTATCATGGGATATGTGAGTAGGAATAGGTCTTGGATGATACTTTTTGCTTAGCAGCGAAAGGACCTCAGGGGAAATAAATGGTCCATGCACTTCTGAAAAGATATGGAGTGTTTGGAGGAAGGCAGGGTAGGAGCAACTTGATAATGCAGAAGACCAGGGAAATGGGAACTGCAGAAGAAGTTTGCATGGAGAATGTCTAACAGTGAAAGAGGCAGGAAATAAATTTCAGATAAATAGAGATCCTATGGAGAAGAAGGAAATCGCCTATTCTCCCAGCCTGAGAAATAAAGGGCATGAAAGCAGCAGGAAAGATGCAGGTCAGGCATGACTAGAGAAGCTTTCTTGATGGTCAGAAGAGAGGCACACTGGAAGAGTTTTCTGGGGAAAAGGACTTCACCGTGGAAATCCTCTAGCCGTGAATCTTTGTTTGAGTTGAATTGCAGGTACAGAGCAGCCTCTCCAAAAGGTCTAGCCAGATGAATGCACAGCTCTGACCTGTGAACTGCAGAGGCAAAGCCAATATTTAAAACAAAGAAGCTTAAAGGAGTTATGCACTTGCATCCTGCCTTGAATTTAAGTAACCTTTCAGTGTGTTCCTTCTTTAAAAACCCCAGACATTGTTCTTATGAGCTCAAAATGGGTATTTCCACTGCAGCAGGACTCCGTTGTTCTCTGTCACTTGAGGATGTTTGACAATATCTTGCTTCAGAGCTCCTGAATGCCTCAGGTATGCCTGGATGGAGGACACCCACTGGGCTGCAGATGACCATGGCAGGCCGCAGCTTTCCCTTCTCTCCCTGAAATGCTGATATAAGCAGGGAGCAGAGCAGGTGTGAGACACAGAGCAGCATATCAGCACCTGCTTCCACCTGTGTGCACACACGTGGGCCCCTCATTTCACCCTCCTGCCGCCTTCCTGTCTCCAGGTGTACTGAACAATCACGGGGTCAACACAGGATGCAGAGGATTGTGTTCCCTGACGTTGAAGAACCATCTTTCCTATTCCTTTCCCAGTGTGAAAGGCAGCAATGATAAGTAATGCCACTCTACCACAAAAGATCAAGGTCTTTTGTGTTCTTGGGGATCAAGGGAGCAAGACACAGCCTGATCATTTTCAATTGAGTAAGACCTGGATTTAGGGCACTGGTGATGTAGGGGAGTGCCTTCCCAAAGGGGTGGCCTTTCCTCCATTGATTAAAAATTATCACCTGTGCGTTGGATCCGTTCGGCTTTCAATGGTGTTCCAGTTAGTTTTAAACTCCTGTGATTCACATGATCCCTGGTTAACAGTGCCTACAACAAAAAATTCCAGGAGTTTTGTGATGAAAACCATATTTAGCATTAGTAGTATCCATACTTAGTAGGGACACTTCTTCAAACAATATGTAAAGGACATGCTAGAAATATTTGGATAGGGCATCAAATAATCACTTTTCTTCACATTTAGGTTTGATGTTTGATCTTTCTTCTTGGTGAAGTTCTAGAGACAAAAACCCCACATACACAAAACCTCTTCTATTCATCTCCTGATTTTGTACTTGAGGCTCCTCATCCCCGCTTCAGCTCCAGCCTCTCCCAGGTTCCACGTCACCATGAGGTTATTAATCAGTTGTGATATCCACATGACCTCCAGTTTCAGCTCTCTTTGGTCCCTTTACTCCACGAGATGAACTATTTCTAATTGGCTAATCAGCTTATCCGGTTTGGCCCTTGATGCAAACCAGGTCTAGACATGATCTATTCCTGGGAGGCCCCTGGGTTCAAGGGGCCAATCTCACACCCTGTCCATCACTATTGTCAGCATGGTACCCTATCTCAAAGACATGCCAATGAACATTAGCGAGAGATTAAAATGATAGCCTTGGTTTTCTTACATGCCTTTTAATCATCGTAACATGCAGTCTAATGTTTCACTCTGTCTTCTTTTCCCTGTAAGAGCATGTTCTCAAGGAAGAAACTAGGACTAGAGCAGGTCAAAGCCCATGGCAGGGTGAAAGCAGTGGAAAGAAATTAAAATGGAGGGTGGGTGAGGAGGAGGAGAGAGGCAAAAACCAAATCAGAATCTGGTAGCCACATGCAAAGCTAGAATTTCGTCTCCTTCATGTGCCTCCCATGGGCTGATGTCAGACAGGTACCGTTCACCACCACACTGGCCTGCCACCAGTCTGTGCTAACTCTGCTGCCTACAGTGGACTGCCCAACATCCCAAGCTGCCCTGATTGAATTTACTGCATGGATCTAGTAGCTGACTTTCAGACCCTGGAGTGTCTGGGGAAAAAAAAAAAAAAAAAAAAAAGTCTTAACCTAGTCACTTAGCTGCAACTTTATGCAGTCATTGGCCATTTAGACAAATGACATTTCAGAGGGCTCCATGCAATAGGATCATGTCTGAATTCTTCCTTGGTCTCTCTGGCAGTGAATAGTTGGTGGGTCCTCTTAAACAAAGTGCCATTCTCTGCAAAGACGTGTCAGTGTAAAAGGCAGACAGTCCTGTATGAATATCTACTACACAGGAAGGCATAAAGAAGGTCTCCCCATGCCCCAGTTGGAGACCTGTGTGACTGTGTTAACAGCACGCACAATCAAAGTTAATGACATCACTTGTCCGAGACTTCCTTGTGCTTGGCCAGCTCTGAATGCAGACAGAGCAAGTTCACACCTGCCTCCAAAATACCATATGGACATCATCTGTAACTAACTTGTTCAGATGGTTCATTTCTAGGGGACATTCAAACTTTTCCTAGAGTTACGTGTGTTTTTCCTCTCACAGTCATGCTTTCACTGAAAATTTTAGCTAATGTAATATTGAGTCCTTAGCTTTTCAACTCCTTGGTCCAAAAATATTTGGCTGGTGGGATGTGTGAATTCCTTTAGCCAACCAATGGAGCATGTAATTAGCTCTATATGCACGAATGAATTACGCATATGTTTTGCTATGTGGCTTCAGCTGGTAACTAAGCATGAGAATTTTCCAGCTAGAAAAGGAAACTGGTGAGAAAATCAGGAAAGGCTGTGAAGTGGGCAGTGCACAGGACATCTCTGGTTTTCCTTGTTCCCTTTCAGCTACATACTAGATCCTGCCTACATCCTCATTTTTGTGCTGTACTTTCCATGGGATACAAGTTCCTCAGCAGATGTTGGGACCATACCGCAGGACATGCTTTGTTTCTGGTGCCTCACCTTCTCCTTTCACACAGCACTGAATTTACTTGACATTTCCTGATCCATTAAGGTTAGCACAAGTCTTGCTCACACTACCAGCCTGCCTAAGCAGGAGACGGAAGCAGACCCTCTCAATCACACCTGGCCAGCTTATGAAGTTACTATTCTTTGGCTGAGATGAGGTATCTGGTTCTGTGTGCGTGTGTGTTGCTGAGACTGTTACAATACACAGGCCAAGGGGTTCGCTTGAGCCGCTTCACCCTCCAGCTACATCATGTAGTGGCAGACAGAGTTTACTGTGAGGGCAGCTGTCTCACCAAACAGTTGCACTGCTCTGCTCCTTTTTGTTGCTTGCTTAGCATTGCTTTAGGGATGTGAGCCTTAAATCAGGTCAGAGTTGAGGCCAGTTTCATATTTGGCAGTCTTTTCTCAATCTTTCTAAGAGTGCAGAAATCAGCTCATGTTGAGTTGGCCTTCTCTGAATGAGGGGAATGTAACCCTGCTGGTAGCACCATCATATTATTTATATAGCAAGTTAAAGTACAGAGTTCAGATTTTTTACTTCTTTTTTTTTTTTTTTTTATATTCTGGGTAGAAAAAAATGATTAGAATGTTTTGCATAAGCAAAAATTTCCATGTCCATTTCAATACTTGATTTTTGCAATGCACCCTGGCAAGTCAGAGATGTTATTTCTTAATATAAATAATACTCTAGGACACAGCCTTTCCTCCTGTTGAAATCCATCCTGCTCTTTAAAACAATACTATCTCCAGATGGAGTAGAATGGATAGAAGATATTTCAGGGTCTTGGGGCAACTGGTAAAGGGATCAGGAGTTCTCCTGCATCCCCCTGACATCAGCAATGGACAAGGGAATATTTAGGAAGAGCCAACGGGTCAGTTGATGGCTCCAAGACCAGTGCCCTCAGCAGGGCTTTGGGTTTTACAATCACAGCTCAGTATACAGGGCTCCAGAGCTGCGAGTATCAAATGGGTTGCACCTGTCCCAGAGGGGGATAAGGAATCTGGGGCAGGAGTAGGCAGAGCTCATTGATAGGAATTGAAACTAGATTTGAAAGGGGAAGTGGTTATTAATCTCATGGTGGCCTGTGACACACAGTGGGGCAACTCACCAGAGGCAGAGGGATGGAGTGCTAGTAAGGGCTCTCAGCTTGTTGCCTTGCCTGGAGGCAAGCCAGGGACAATGCACCAGGACACCCCAAGGGAACCAAGGGGGATTCACCTGAGAGGGTGACAGGGCCAGCCCAGCTGAAATGCCTCTATGGGAATGCACACAGCTTGGGCAATAAACAGGAGGAATTAAGGACCACTGTGCTGCTGGAAAGCCATGACATAGTGGCTGTTACTGAAACTTAGTGGGATGGTTCCCATGACTGGAATCCAGGGAGACAGATACAAGCTCTTTAGGAAGGACAGGCAGGGTAGGAGGGGAGGAGGTGTTGCCTTCTACATCAGTGATCAGCTGGAATCAACAGAGCTCCACCTGGGGAAGGTTGAGAACATAGAGGTTAAGACTAAATGGAAGACAGGGGAAGGTGATGTTATAGTAGGATGTCACAGGCCATGTGACCAGCAAAACCAAGCAGATGAAACCTTCCACAAGCAAATAGAGGTGATTCCATGTTCACAAGCCCTGGTCCTCACGGGGGATTTCAACCACCCTGACATCTGCTGGAGGGACAACAGAGCAAGGCACCAGCAATCCAGGAATTTCCTGGAATGTATAAATGACAACTTCCTCCTCTGAATGGTGGAGGAACCAACAAGAAAAGGTGCTCTGCTGGACCTTGTTCTTACTAACAGGAAAGGGCTGGTGACCAATATGAGGCTCAGAGACAGCCTTGTCTGCAGTGACCAATATGTGCTAGAATTTAAGATCTTCAGGGCATCTAGGAGGATGTATTGCAAGATGAGCTTCATGACCACCTAAAGAACTTGAGAATGTACAAGTCCATGGGACCCGATGGGACACACCCACAGGTACTGAGGGAATTGGCAGATAAGGTCACTAAACCGCTCTCTATTGTATTCCAAAAGTCATAGCAGTCTGGGAAAGTCCCCACTGACTGGAAAAGGGGGAACATAACCCCCATTTTCAAAATAGGGAAGAAGGATGATCCATGGAACTACAGGCCAGTCAGCCTCACCTCTGTGCCTGGTAAGATCATGGAGCAGATCCTCGTGAAGGCACTGTTGAGGCAGAAGAGTAACAAAGAGGTGATTGGGTGCAATTAACACAGCTTCACCAAGGGCAAATTGTGCCTGACAAACCTGGTGGCCTTCTGTGACAAGGTCACAACATCAATAGACAATGCAAGAGCAGAAGATGTCATTTATCCGGACCTAAGCAAAGCCTTTGACACTGTCCCACACGATATCCTGGTCTCCAAGCTGGTAAAATGTGCGTTTCATAGGTGGACAAACTCAGCGGATAAAATCTGGCCTGAAGGCTGCACCCAAAGAGTGGCTGTCATGGATCCATGTCCAAGTGGAGGCCAGTGGACCAAAGAGTGGCTGTCAATGGATCCATGTCCAAGTGGAGGCCAGTGGACCAAAGAGTGGCTGTCAATGGGTCCATGTCCAAGTGGAGGCCAGTGGACCAAAGAGTGGCTGTCAATGGGTCCATGTCCAAGTGGAGGCCAGTGGACCAAAGAGTGGCTGTCAATGGGTCCATGTCCAAGTGGAGGCCAGTGGACCAAAGAGTGGCTGTCAATGGGTCCATGTCCAAGTGGAGGCCAGTGGACCAAAGAGTGGCTGTCAATGGGTCCATGTCCAAGTGGAGGCCAGTGGACCAAAGAGTGGCTGTCAATGGGTCCATGTCCAAGTGGAGGCCAGTGGACCAAAGAGTGGCTGTCAATGGGTCCAGTCCAAGTGGAGTCCCTCAGGGACCAGTACTGGGAGTGTGACATTGAGTGCACCCTCAGCAAGTTTGCTGACAACACCAAGCTCTGTGGTGTGGCTGACATGCTGGAGGGCAGAGATTCATCCAGAGGGACCTGGACATGCTGGAGAGGTGGGCCCCTGCCAACCTCATGATCTTCAACAAGACCAAGTGCAAGGTCCTGCATCTGGGTCTCGTGAGACCCCACCTGGAGCACTGTGTCCAGTTCTGGAGCCACTATTACAGAAAAGATCTGGATGTGCTGGAGCGTGTCCGGAGAAGGACCACAAGGATGATCAGAGGGCTGGAGCACCTCTCCTATGAGGACAGGCTGAGAGAGTTGGGGTTGTTCAGTCTGGAGAAGAGAAGGCTCTGAGGAGAGGTTATTGTGGCCTTCCAGTATCTGAAGGGGGCCTACAAGAAAGCTGGTGAGGGACTGAGGGACTTTTTAGGGTGTTGGGTAGTGATAGATCTAGGGGGAATGGTAGATTTAGCTTGGATGTTAGGAAGAATTTTCTCTTCATGAGGATGATGAGAATCTAGAACAGATTGCCCAGGGAGGTGGTGGAAGCCCCATCCCTGGAGGTTTTAAGGCCAGACTGGATGTGGGTCTGGGCTACCTTGCCTAGTGGAAAGTGTCCCTGCCCACGGCAAGGGGATTGGAACTAGATGGTCCTTGAGGTCACATCCAACCCTGACAATTCTGTGAAAGTAATACCTTCAAAGAGAGGACATTTTAGCAGACTACCACCCAGCTTCACAGTGAGAGTAAACCAGAAGTGGATTCAATGTAAAGTCTTTCAGCATGGTTCATATTGAGCTAGTGTGTTCAAGGCCCAAACCAATGCTACCTGAAGTCAGCAGAAGCCTTTGCGCCATCCCTCCGGTTCTCAGGCATCCAAATGAAAGCTCTCTCCAGCTAGGCAGCACAGTCATCATCTCTGCCTCTGACCTCCCTCTGATATTGCAGACAAGGCCACACATTTAGCAGGCAGGGAAGGGCTGAACAGCAAGCATTTCAGCCTCCTACAGATGTGGTTAAATTATCTTAATGTATTTAAACAAAGTGCAATGTCAAAGCAGCATAAATACCATATTTCAACAAAATGGCTGCTTCTCCAGTGTTCTGCTTGCTGATGCCAAATGAAATACTTCTCACTGTTTATCCACAAAATTCTTTCTTGCCCACTTAATTTTCATATTCCTGGGCTGGGCCAAGTAATCAGTTTCCCCTTAAAACAGAAAAAAAAAACCCATTCGTGCATTCAAATAGGCTTTTCATGTTACATTTAGAAACCCTTGGGAGTCCAAGGCGATTAGCCTAATTTGTTTTTAATTATTGCTGATTGGAACCTACCTGTGGGGAAAGCCTGCAAGGCACTCAAACAGCAAGCCATGCACACTGAGACATTTACAGAGCTGCTAAAGGAGGAAGCTTGAAAAGTGTAGTAGGCATTCGGTACATTAGTGGCATTTCCAGATTTTTTTTAAACAGGATGCCCTTTGTACTAAGAAACACACCTGCATCACTTTCAGAGATTAATGAGCAATTTCTTGGCAGCACTTGTGGACATTTCAGTTGTCCATTAGGATGATGAAAGACTAGAGGAGAAATGTTTTGGTGGTTTGGTTTTGGGGGGTTTCTGTTTGTTTGAGGGTTTTTTGGGTTTTGGTTTTTTTTTTTTTGTTTGTTCATTTGTTTGGTTTGGTTTGGTTTTTGTTGTTCTGTTTTGGTTTTTTTTTTTAATCAGCTTTAACTGAAGAGCAATCTCTTCTCCTTAAAGCAATGTTCTCAATCTTGAGAAACTTAGAAGCCTCCTCGAATGCCAGGAAAAGGAGTGAAGAAATGACAGAGGCCTCCCAAAGTATAAATCTTACTCCATTAGTCAAGTTTCTTCTATGAAGGCGTTAACTTTTAAAAAATCATATTGCTAAGCATTTTATCACAGCAAACATTTAATCAAAGTGAAAGGAAGAGATACTAGTCCCCTTCTGGAAGGGGAAGGAGACTGCCAAGATGTGTTTTAATTTCTTAAGAAAACAAACTATGTCAAACACTGGGTTTTAAGCAAGCAGATGCTCATTTATCATTAGTTTTGTCTGTGCATGCGCTTGAGATTCTGCTGAACACAAGTTTTCTGAGATGGAAATGACCATATGGCCAATACCTTAAAAATTAGTTCAATATGCCCTGTTGTTCCTGTGCAATGAATTCTTTTAGTGGTGCTTTTCTTTTTTATACAGCGTTGGACAATGGAAGCAGAACAACTGCCTTCATTGCAGAGGCAATCTATGGCTGATGCTGCAGGCTGCCAGCAGCATTTGGATACTTGCAAGGGCTGTGCTCTCACAGCCCCACTGCTTTTAGAGGTTATCTCACTACAAAAACTTCTGCTACTGTTTTGACCCTAATCTCACTGTAGACTTCCCAGTTGGGCCTGATGTGAGATAGCCCCCAAGAAGTGGCCTGTAGCTGCCCTGGAACTCTGCTGGACTGCTCTGAGTGGATAGCTGAGTGGTTTTTGTAGCAGAGATGTGCAAGGATGACAACAGTTCATTTACTGCTCCCAAAATATCTGTTGGGCATGAGCCTGGGTGGGTCCTGAGGAGCTACGAGCAGGGCTGGGTCCAGCTATGCTGATCAGTGAGAAATTCTCTACCTTTCAAGCCTGATGCCTAAAGAAGAGCATGCCTGATTTGCTGTGATAAATCTGGTCTATTATATCCCCCTTCTCATTTCAGCATTGCTTCTATTGAGCAAGGCAGTTCCATACCAGACGTTGTGGGTATTCCTCACAGATCACAATACAGCTAATGCTTGCTAAGTAAGGAAAACATAACCAAGCGAAATAGAGTCGCTTTACGAGCAGGTACATTGCCGCAGTCACTGGAGATTTGCGTGGTAAAGACGGCTTTGATTGCAGATTGATTGTTTAAGAGCAAAATTGATGCAAGTACAATTACGCCTCTGAAGAAAAATTACACACCCAGCTGATGGCCACACATGTCATTGGAGACTGCACCTTTCACTTTCCTTATAAAGACTTAAGTGGCAGTCAAGAACCTGAAGTGTAACTAAGTGACACCATTGACAGGTGTTCGCTTTGTCTCAGCTAGGAATGATCTGCTTTACAGGAGCATTTTCCTGGTCAGCAGAGCATAAGCTAGTCTGTCCGCTGGTGTTATCCTTGTCCTTCCCTTCTGCTGCCTAGTTCCCTGGGCTCCCCTCAGCTACTGATCACAATGCACCCAATTGTTGGCAGAGAAGCCCTGAAGCTCTACAAGCCAGAAGTGACACTGGCAGGTATTAGGGCTAAATGACATCAGCATGATGTACTATATATGATTACAGTGATTGGCATCTGACACCTTGTAAAGTCATATTTGGAACCATAGCACCCTAGAAGGCCTATGCTGATGCAAAAAGCAGCAGCAGAGGCATGATAAGTCTGCATACAGAGCTAGCAATTGTGACGTTCTATATTATTAGATGCCACAATAGTAGATCATTATAAATATCATACACCCTGCATGTGACACAGCTGCTCACCTGGCTTGAGTCCTGGATTAAGGGCAACTGGGATGCCAGCAAGGAGAAAGAAACAGTGTGAGTGTGTTTCAACTCTTCCCTTGCCTGCTTCCAGAGCTGGTGAGTCTCAGCTCCTGCGGATCCAAGGGTCTGAAAAAATCCTAGTACTTTCCAGCCTACCAGGGAAGTAACCAGGCACTTGTCTTCTGAACAGCACTGAATACCCCCATTGTGGCTCCCCATGGGGAAACTGGTTAAAGTACCAGAGAAGAGGAGAACTGTTTCAGTTGGAAGAGACCTACAATGCTCATCTAGTCCAACCGAGTTAATAGTTGTGTACAGGGAAGTATTAGGTTATGGTTCATCTCCATGATCTTAAGCTGTTTTCCAGCTAGGAAATTCTATGATTCTATTAAGCTCTCCTTATCTGAACCTGCAGATATTTGCTCCAAATTTTGTTTTGTTTTTTTCCCCCTCCCACCCTACTGGGGAAGGGGAATGGCGGGGCATCTATGTGAGTCGCTGTGTGGGGCTTATCTGTGGCCGGGCCTGGAACTACAACAATGTCACATCTCAGTGAATACTTTTGAACCACAACCTTTTCTAAAGAAATTGATATTGTGCTTTGAATTATATGCAAATCACATTCACTAGTCTGATTTTTTTTTTACTTTGTTTTCTGGTGATGTCATTTTAGTGTTAGCACTCAGGAAGGTTAGCTGCCTGATAAGGATGGGAAGTGCAGGTCATCACTGCAAATTCAGGCTGTGTTTGTTGCCAAACACTAGGAAAGTTTTTCTAACGCTTTCATCTCTCTCCACCCTTGCTTTCTGTGATAGTTACTCTGTTGGGTAGCCTTCTATTGTGCTCCTCAGAAAGGCCTTGATTTTTCAGCCATGAGGCAACTGACCTGAGAAACAGAGGATGGAGATGCCAAAACTCACAGCTGAATCTCATCAACACTAATAGGAGTAGATCTAGATATATCCTCATTCACAGAAGAACCAAGATGGATTAATGGAGAAGTATTTTAGAAAGATTAAAAACCAGTGTTTGTTTCAAATGTCAGTAGGAAGTGTCTGGGTAGATAGCAAATATTTGTTTTAAATACAAAATTATATTGTCATTTGTATTAGCAAATAACTGCTCTCAGGGTTCTACCTGGAAAATATATGGAAGTCATAGAATCATAGAATCAACCAGGTTGGAAGAGACCTCCAAGATCATCCAGTCCAACCTATCACTCAGCCCTATCCAATTGACTAGACCATGGCACTAAGTGCCTCATCCAGTCGTTTTTTGAACACCTCCAGGGGCAGCAACTCCACCACCTCCCTGGGCAGCCCATTCCAATGGTAAATCACGGTCACCAATCTTTGGGCTAATGTGGTGCCACTGGTACAAGGAGGATGTATAGGTCAGAGGAGTACCTTTGCCAGTGGAGAGGCACACCTGGTTTGGCAACTTCATTGCCATTGCACAGGTCAGAACATCCCTTAGGCTTCCATGTTACCTGAATATGGAGATGGTCTCTGGAGAACTGTTCTATTCAACATGTCCATTAGTCAGCAGAGAATAAGATACAGGTCTGCTGCTGGCTTCCTGTTAGCTTCTGTGTATACCAGACCACACACATCCCCTCAGCAGCTAGTTACTTCTCTCCCAAGAAGTAGGTCACTCTTACCTGCACTACTTTATATAAAAAAGTTACTAGACTTCACTGATGAGGGGGATCTGTAGATATGTGTTACCTCCAGCCTCAAGATCACACTCAATTTCCAATCCTCTGATTGCCTGTATTTCTCATAGTCTAGCCCACACCTAGTCTGCAACCCAGGGACACGCAGGCACAAGGAAAGCACTGGCCAGGACTCAAATCCTGCCCAATGAGTGGATCAGTGTGTGTCCTAGTGTGTTCACCCATGCCACGTGGTGAATGCCCTAGTCCATTATTGAGTCACTGTAGCCCAGCAGTAAGTCATAGTCTGAGATTCAGCATGAAGATTCAGAGAAGACCCAGGAGGAGAACTTGGATCACCCATCAATTTGTTATATTTGGGCATCTTCTGCTGCCATGCCTGGGAGCATTTCTCAGGAAATGCTATTTTTCCCCTTATTCATGGATTGGTGTTTGTTTGCGTAAAGTTCCTGAAACACAGTCCAAGCAGGTTGAACCTTGTGACTTGTGACTGACTGAATATTGCTTTGCAAACAAATGTGCCATGACCACAAACTGAAAAAAGTGGGCTTCAGTCCCAGAGAGATCTCCTTTTTGTCTTTGTGCAAGCCTAGTGCCCTGCCTAAACACATTCAAAGTACTTCGCCACTGCTGTGCACTTGCAGCCCAGAAGGCAAATTGTCATGGCCTGCATCAAGAGAAGCATGGTCAGCAGATCAAGAGAGGCGATTCTCCCCCTCTACGCCCCTCTAGTGAGACCCCACCTTGAGTACTGCGTCCAGTTCTGGAGTCCCTATTACAGGACGATCAGAGGGCTGGAGCACCTCTCCTATGAGGACAGCCTGAGGGAGTTGGGGTTATTCAGTTTAGAGAAGAGAAGGTTCCAAGGAGACCTTATTGTGGCCTTCAAGTATCTGAAGGGGGCCTACAAGATAGCTGGTGAGGGACTTTTTAGGGTGTTGAGTGGTGATAGAATTAGAGGGAATGGAGCAAAACTAGAAGTGGGTAGATTCAGATTGGATGCTAGGAAGAAGTTCTTCATCATGAGGGCGATGAGACATGGGAACAGGTTGCCCAGGGGGGGGGTGGAGGCCCCATCCCTGGGTGTTTTTAAGGTCAGGCGGGATGGGGCTCTGTGCAACCTGATCTAGTGGAAAGTGTCCCTATCCATGGCAGGGGTTTGCAGTGGTATGATCTTTGAAGTCACTTCCAACCCTGACAATTCTGTGACAGTTCTGTGATTCTAGATCTGCATTCTAGCTGCCAGCCTTTCACAGCAACAGCATCATCACCACAGCATGAAAGACCTCCCTGCACTGCATTTCAGTGCAGATGAACATGAACTATAGGGAAGGATTTACTATTGTGTTTTGGTTGTCCTTTCCCACAGCTGGTGTCATTCCCACCTTGAAAGTCCTGATTGTTCTTGTCAGACTCCCTCTCTGTTGATAATTGAGTACAAGAGCAGCATCTGTTACCCATCCTGGTGTCCTCCTTCAGCACTGGCTACCTTGTGCTTGTACAATGGACACCTTCTGCTTCTGTCTTCACTTTGTAGTGAAGATGTGGTTAGATGTCTCTGTTGGTTGAGAAGAACATTCAGCACACCAGCCTGTGCTCTGGCACTCCATTCCCCTTTCTGTGGCTGCATTTTAACTATTTGCTCTCTAGGTACAGACATTTGCAAAGCCCGGGATCTCCCTTTTCTGAAGGCCTGCCCCCAGCCATGATAACCCAGGCAGACTGTATAAGCCACAGAGACCAGAGCTGGTCTCCTTCTGAGACCTTCATGCCGCACTTCTCTTGTGATGACCTCTACCAGCAGTACTCCTACTCAGGAAGGCTTCACAGACCTGGAGAGACAGGAAAACCAGAAACCAGCAGTTTTAAACTGTCCCATTTCCCAGATGTATCCAGCTTTCTAGAGGCAATTTCTGTCTCCAAAGCTGCCCTTATCTCATTTTTCCCTCCTAAATAACTCAGCAACAGTTCCCAGCCTCTCAACAAGCGATAGCGGTGAATGGAAATGTGCCTTGTGCCTTCCCAGTATGCATGACCTGCTGATGCTGTGCCCTGCATGCACCCCTTGACTTGCAGTTATCTTGGAGCAGCAGCAGCAGTGAGTGACTGAGCTTCAGCTGATTACTTCAAAGGTGCATTTTGCCCTCTGATGTCGTTAACACCTTGACAAATCAACATTGGTAAAGATATTCCATATGCACTTTGGCTTCACAAGACTACAGTCATGTCACTGTTCTTGGAACAGATGATGAGACCTATATTACACACATCCATTAATTTATTTGTAATAAATTATGTAAATGTATGTATATTCAATGTAAGTGAATTATTATTACTCTTTCCCTAATGCCCCAACCAGCCAATTTTTCAGCAGTGCTCTGGCATTTGTAAAGTTGGCTTCTCAGCCCCATCTGTCAGACGTAGGTTCCCCCAAGTGGGAGAATACAAATCACCAGCCCCAGGGAGCCATGAACTAGATGCTTTAGACAGCCCAGAAGTCCTTTGCTCTAACACCCACCCTGACAATACCTATCAATGGTTCTGTGAAAGGCTTGCTCCCAGTTGACACATTTTCTCACCTGGACAAGGGATGTCTAGAGGCAAATATCTGGGAGATTGGTAGCTTGGGGAGCTGGAAGGGCACCCGATGGTGTCTTGGTTTGTCTTTGCATACACTGCAGGCCTTGATTAATGCGATGTCATCGCTATGGTCATTGCCCTATCGTGCAATGTTTTCTGTTTCTGTCTTTGCTGACAAGGCCTTTAGCATCAGTTTAAGGGCAAGGAGTAATAACAGAGACGAACAGAGTCATAATGACCGTCTTCTGAGCAAACAATTGATATGCTAATGACGTCGGTGGGAAGGCAGCTCCTATCTACAAAGAGAGGGACTGGAGAATGGAAATAGGACAGAGCAAAGAACAGAGGGGATTTAAAAAACTATTTGAAGAAGACTCTCATGGGATGTTTCCAAGGCCCTAGATTAAGCTTTGTGGAGGAAAGGGAAGAAAGGGAAGAGTCCCTTGTGGCTTTTGTACTGAGAGCAAGTCTTGTTTATCAGCTGAGTTAGCAAAGGAACCAACCCAAACTTAGTATTACCTCACCATAGAGAGAACAATGAAAGAAAGAAATTCATGTGCAGCTTTTTTATTTGCATTTTATCTTCTGTGCACATTTAATACTAAGTAAAGAGCTAAGTTGTTTCTGAATCCCATCTCAAACCCCGAGACATGTTATCTTTTCAAACTGCCAACCATGTGTTCTGTACAGAGGGGAGCGTCTGATCTACCAACTACCTGGGATCCTGAAGAATGGAGTGCTTTGGAAGTGGTGACTGGAACACAAAGCAGTTGTGTTTGAGGCTCCAGCTCTGCCCAGAACAGCAATCAAAGCCTAGACATGTTTTGAGACAGGTCACAGAGAAAAGGGAGCTGTGATCTACCAATAAAAGCAATGCAAATAGTTATGTGTGTGCCTAAAGAGGTCTGCTCTAGCCAAGTCATAGGCAGCAGCATTTCACATAATCATCGGGGCGTTTATTTGCCTTAATCTGTGATTAAATCAGACATATTTTTTAGAAAAACTCCACTGTTGATCAAAAACTCTCAATAACAGAAAATCTGTAAATCTCATGAGAATCTACTCCAGTGCCAACACCTTCACTATTAAAGGTTTATTTCTGCTCTTAATTTTTTCACTTCAATTTCCACATTTCGGAGCAAAGCATATCTCTTTCTAGGTGCTCTCTTGTGCAGACACTTTTTAACCCCAATCAAGTTGTCTCTTAGCTGTCTCTTTGATCAGCTAAACAGATAGAGTTCCTTAAATCTTTCTCTGCAGGGTGCAATTTTCTTCACCAAGAACCACTTTCATGAAATCTAGGATATGAGCTGAACAAAGCTGAGTGAAGAACTTTGGCCAGACTGTTTTGAGAAAAGACTTAGGAGATGGACTTTGTTATCTGATTACATTTGGTGTTAATAAAAACTTGATTATCCAGGGATAAATTCTGCAGTACTTACTGTTTTGCAATGACAAAAACTTTAGTCACGAATTGCACTTCTCTGCAAATCCCTTCCCTTTGAAATAATTATAATAAGCACAATTATATTACATCAGTATAAATCAACAGTGATGCCCTGTCCTGGTTACAATATATTGATGCCTTATTCACAACATCATGAGTTTCTTTTTAAGCATTTTCAAAAGTATAAATCTCCTTTTCAGGGTTCTTAGTAGCAAAATTAGCATTTGCTTTTTGTCTGTGCTCACAATTTTTTCATGGTTGTCAGTTCAAGTATTTGGCCTTCAGAGCTGTCTGGCGGGAAGCATAAATCAGGTATATAAAATCCAGGATATAAAAGTGTGGATTCACTTATGTGAAAGAAGAAAATTCCCCTTTGCAGATGTAAAAATTGAAGTGAATCTCTGCTTAAATGTGTGGTCACTGCTCTTTCACTTCAGAAAACTTCGCAGCATTATGTTACTACAAGGAGAGAATTGTTATTGGTCAGCTGAAGGCCAGTAAATCATAACATGCTACTGCATCTCCCATAGAAGAAATCATGATCTCATGATGGAAAAGTTCACTGGGGTATATTATTACTGGAATATGTCCTTTAAGAACAAGGGCAGAAGCTCGTAGTGGACGTGGTGCCAGCACAATGGCACATGACCATACTCTGCTATCCACAGGCTGCTCTACACCACTTCTCCTCCCACAGAAAGGTCAATGACAGAGAGTCAAAAGGATTTATGTACTCACCACCCTACTAAGAAATGCTTTTAGTTAGGTTGGGCCTGGGCTGTAAACTGCCTCACTTATTTCAGCTGAACATTATTAAGGTCATAAAATGTCTTGAGATCCATGCAAACTTCATGCCAGCTTGGCTGCAAACCAGGTGCATCTGTTATGAGAGCCTCCTGGGAACAGCTGGGGAGTTGTGGGGGAACATGATGGCAGGTGGCATGCTGAGCTGGAGCCTGGGAGTTTTTTGGGAGGGTTTGTGTCTGGTTTCACTGGTCCAGCCTTCTGTGGGATCAGGGCACTCCAAAAAGAAAGCACTGCAAGGGAGGTCTTGAGTCCCTCTGTGCCTGAGTGGCATCTCTATGTCAATGGCTGGGGCATCCTGGTATTAAGGATCATCTGGAAGTGCAGTGTTGGTCTGGAAAACAATAGAGCTTGTGGCATTGCATTGGAGGCCAGGATAGGAGGTGTTTCAGAGTGTCACTGGCTACCATATTCCTGTATCCAAGATTTGTCCAAGTAACCCTTAGAAATTATTTACTCTGCAGGCCTTCTTTTGAGGGCAGTAACCTGTCATGCTCAAGAAGGTAACAGTTTGTCCTCTTCCTTCACAAAAGCACAGACTGACATATTTAACTAGCAGTAGGGATCAGCACTCATACTCCTTTCCCTCTCCTAGAGGCAGGGCACTGGTGCAGGGAGAGGCTCAGCAGTGCAGCCCGGAGGCTGGGGCAGCAGCCTGGAAAATAGTCAGGGATAGGCAGCTGGCTGGTGTGGCCAGCCAGGGCAGGCAGCCCCACTGCAAGGCAAGCAGGCAATGCCAGCTGGGATGGAGCCAGAAAGGGGAGGGATGTCGGAGCCCTGAATGCACACTGTCAGGGACGTCAGCTCTGACCGGGGTGTCCTGCAGCACAGGGATAGATGGGAGGCCTGCTCAGGCCCGTGAGAGGGCTGTGGTCCAATGACAGAAGAGTAACCAGGCTGCATCAGCCTGTTCTGTCAGTGACACGATGACATGCTTCCAGTTCCAGGGGATGTCTTCCTCAAAGAGGTTTTGTATGCTAATCCTTCCTGCCCCATCAGCCAGGCCTTCGGCAGCCAAGCTGCCAAGTCCCCAGCGGGAGTCACCTCTGGTGTGCTGATAAGAGGGGATAAAAGCCACCTTCCCCAGCCTTCTCTCCTGCCTCTTCTGAGCTCTCCCCCGAGGCCCCCGCAGCCTGCTCCACAGCAGGCTTCTCTGGGAGGCTGGTGAAGTTGCCTGGTAAGGATAGTGACTGGGTCTAGGCTTGCCTGGAGTTCAGCCCATGGATAGGGTCATCCCAGCCCTTGGGGAGCAGGGAGAGGATCCCTAGCCTGCCACCCCATCCTGGTGACTCTGGAAGCATCTGTCCCCTTTGCTGTGCTAGCCACCCTGTGAAACTGCATATGCCAGTGACAGACAAGGCTTTTCTCCAAAGGATTTCTCTCTGCTCCAAAGCTCAGTGAGCAGAAGAGGGTCTGGTCTCCCTCATGATAGTCTCTGAAGTTACATTTGCACTGCCTGTGAACTCTGGGGCTAGCTAGCACAAATACATTGTATTGGTCAGAGCAGCCCCAGGGTTTGCTCAGTCATGACGAAAAAGCCTTCTCTGACAGCTGGGAATAGCTGGAGTAGACCACCAGTCTGGTCATGGACATTTGTGCAACATCTCTGTGAAGAGGATTATAAGAGCAGTAATACACAGCTCTTCTGTTGATGCTCATACCCCTTGGGCAATTCACAAGTGACCAAAGGCTCAGGCAATATGAGCTCCTCCGCTTACTGCAAAAGATCTGAAACACAGTTAGGTTGTAGTCCCCAGTGTTTTGATTGGGTTCCCTGTCATATAAGATAACTCCTTTAGATAACTTGACACCAACCAAACAGTGTTCCTCTAAACAAACAAACAAAAAACCAAACAAACAAACAAAAACCCCAACAAACAAACAAAACCCCAACAAAACCTTGTTTCAGCAAAATGTTCTTTGACTAACTCCACTAATAGGTTTGTCTTTCCTTCAGAAAGCTTTTTGGTGAAAATGAGTTTAGTTTTGCAGACAAATCATGTCTGTTGAGTAGATCTGCACTCTAATCAGGTGAGGAAAATGCCCAGAGACTAGTTATGGGGGCTGTATAAATACCTCCATAGATAGAGGCATCAAGAGATAAAATGCAAAGATATTTATTATTTTATGAGGCTCATTCTTTTCTCTAGGATCTAAGGAGACATGCTTCATTGAATGTCAGTAAAGAGGCTTTGATGTAGTGAAAAATCTATTAGTTTTGATAGGCTTGATCTTTCCCAAAATAACAGTACGTTGAAGTATTGTCTGTGGTGCTGGTGACCTTTAGTCACCATCGCCAAGTCTCAAGTGGCCTTACATGGCTGTGACACAGCAACAGGTCTATGCGGCTTGCGTAGTCCTGTAACACCTGAGCTCTCCCAAAGTATTAAGTGTCCAGTACAAAGTCAAGGCACTGTGTGAATTCTGCTTGTGTTTCATATTCAACTGCTTTCTACCATTTAACTTTTTGGTGACTGAGCAATAGCACTGCCCATACTGGCATAATTTCTGAGCTTACTGAGTGTGGAGGATACTGCTGCCTGCCTCAGGAGGAGTACATAACTAAGCATTTGGGCTGCCGAGGCAGACAGACAGAGCTAACTCATGGAACATGAGATTGCATTTGCCAGGGCTGGCCCTGGGAGCAGGCAGCCGCCCAAGGTTTCACCATGATGATATCCTCAGAGCTACAGGTGAGAGGGTAGCCTCAGCTGCTTATTTTAGGTGGCACACAGGCGGTTGTCTTCAGAGAAAGGGAGATAGCTGTTGATCAGTGATTTGCCCTGCTTGAGCAGCTGTTTATGAACACAAGAGCAAAAGGATCATGCTGAAGGAATCCATGAGGGGACACAGCTGGCAGAGGAGCTGGTTGGGGGAGGTCTGCAGTTCAGATGGGAAGAAACACTCCTTCAGATAGCCCTTTCTGCAAGAATCAAGAAGGAGGAGGCAAAACATTCAAGCCCCTCAACACTGCTTAAAAGTGAAAATATGCAAAGACAGTTTATTCTTTTTTTCTTATACCTTTAATCAAGGTCTATGAAAAGATCTCATATGGACAAATACAAGTTTTTACTGTGGGAGTGTTACACTCCAGTTATAGTATCTTGTTCTGGACCCTTTCACCAGTTTGGGGTCATTAACTGTCATGTAGTACTACAGATTTCTCTAGGGATAGAAATGGTTTAGTTGCTTTGAAATTCTTGACTCTTGATGCTGAGCATGTCAGAAGGCTAGCAGCAAAGGATGAGATGTGGTGTGTTACACGTTTATTTCAGTCATGACTTTCACTCTCCTGACTAACACTGAATTTAGAAAAAAAAAAAAAGCAAAGCTTTTTTTTTTTTTTCCCCCATTGTGTTTGTTTCAGATGCTGATTGCTGTTAGTGACTGCAAAGCCCCACCTTTCCTATTAACGGGTCAGTGCCCAAAACATGCTTACTGTTAGATCTGCATAGTTTAAACAGGTGCTCATTTTAACACATGAGAAATACGAGCTGAGTTTTAAAAGTCAAACTGTCCTGCTCACAGCTTAGGAGCAGGTCTTGGTTCTGAGAATATTCTCAATGTCTGTGAATTTCAGTTATGCAAATCATGAACAACTAGTATTTGGGAGGTGGTCCCTGGCTGACTATGAAACAGTTGCTCCTGATGAATGGTCCAGTAAATTCTCAGCCGATAAAGCTACCTGAATTTAAAGCAGCCAGCAGGCAGAGAAATGGCTGTTTGCCACTACACAATGCAATAAAAGAAAGTTGGGTTTGTTTTTTTTTTCATTTCAGTTCTTTACTCATAGCTGTATCTATAGCAGGAGAGGAGACTATGGCACCCAGGTACATTGCCTGATGTGGTATGTGCCTTCTAGTACTGTGGCGGGTGAGTGTCTCTCCCACATGCACTTCTGCTGAAGGTCTGTGAAAGGCGTTCCACAAGCTCAAACCATACAATGAGAAGTGAATTTTCGCATTTGCTCACCACCAAGAGAAAGCACTCAAGGGACTGGAGAAGGACTCAGGATATTATCTTCCTAGGCGGGTACCTGCTGGCCTCGTTTGGAAACTGCTGAGACTCTTGGCCCCAGGAACACTGCTTAGGCCAATGGAAAGAGTCCTGGTGGAATGACTTTGGGAGCTAAGGGCATAGAGCATGGGAATGAGATATGTGTCATCAAGCAACACACACCTGATCCCCATCCAGACACAAAACCCATCACAGCTTTCCAAACACATTTGCATTTGCTCTTTTTACTCACACTGATAGAGGAGAGGTTGTAACCAAAACATCACCCTATTATCAAGATTCTGCTAAGGAGAGACCATGTGTCCTGACATGCCCAAAAGTCCTTTAGATTATTTATGCTTCTCTGCCAAAAGTACCACAAAACTTCCGCAAAGAAGTGCACTGTCCCTTCACAGCTATCCCCAAATCTCTCCCCAAAGAGAGAAAACTATCTGCCCCAGCACTTGGGCAGCTCATTAAGAGGGAATGAGGCATTTTGTGGGAAAGCAGTTGCCAACCCACACAAGAGGAGTTGTGGGGTGCTCTTCAGCTCAGGGTAGCACAAGGTTGCCCCAGACAAGGAGGGACAGAGGCCTATGCTCCTTTGCAGCAACTCTTCTCCTTTATAGTTGGCAAGCACCAGGATATGGGGCTGTAGTCAAAGCAGGGTGAGAAGGGGCTGGAAAAGAGACCGCTGGGCTCCGGGTGTGGACCAGCGTACATTGAAGACTGCTTCCCTGTGCTCCCATGCATGCCTGCTGGAAAATGGCATGATTATAACACTCCTGCTGGGGAGCAAAATGGCAGAAGTTATACACATGTGCACAGCACTGTGCAGTGTGATCAGTGATTCCCGTGTAGCTGCTTTCTACACAGGTTCCTGCTGGCCTGCAGGCCTGTCTTGGTCACGCCAATGTGGGGGACTCAGGCAAGAGGTCGCAGGCAAATAGGAATTAAAGCAGAAGATCTGTAACTCAGCTAGGAGACACTTCACTAATATTTGCCAGCTCACATCCGCCTGCAGGGTAGATGGGCAAGGGAAGCAAAGATGACTTCTGAGCAGAGGGAGGGCAGCAGCATGATGAAGTGTTGCACAGTGGCAGGCAGGTAAGGTCTGTGCTTGGGGATTAATGAGGGAGTGCGGCATTTTCCAGAATTCATATTCAGTGTGCTTAGCTTAATCCAATATTTTGCTCCATTCCTCTCAAGCACCACATCCCACCAGATATGACAACTCTCCAAAGCCCTCTTTAGGGTCAGCTCTTTGTTTGTTTTGTGTTTTTTTTTTCCATAAGTACTGCTGAGGCAATGTAACATGGCCCAGCCCTGTGTACGTGCTGCCCCATTCTGGAAGATGGAAAACAAAAGCTAAAAGAGGATGGTTAACCTTTTCTAATTGTTGCAGCATAGGACTAGTTGCCAGGAGGAACTTGAGTGCTAATCCTGCTTTACTCACCATGTGACCTTTGGGTAAGTTACCTAATTAACTCATCCTTCAGTCAGCAGAGCCTGTAAAGAGCAGGTGTTTCAGTGAAACCAGGACTGCTGAGCCAACGTGTGGCCTTAGGAAACAACCAGAGAATCGAACCCATTACACTTTTTAAAGGTGGCATTGATACAGAGAATTCAAAGAGCCACAGTAAATCTAAGACTGCCCTCTAATCTTTCGATGAGGCACAGGACTAAGCCCAGACTATTTAAAAGAATCACAGAATTGTTTTGGTTAGAAAAGATCTTTAAGATCATTGAGTCCAGCCATAGACCTAACATCATGATGGCCATTAAACCATGTCTCAAAGTGCCATGTCTACAATGTCTTAGCTGTACAGGTCATTCAGGATGGCGTCTGTGGAGGACTGATAGCGAGGGGCCTGGTCCAGTTAGAACTGCGTCGATTCTGTTCTGCTGGAATCAATTTCCTTCTGCTAGACATATGTGGGTCCTGATTTTCTGTTGCTTCCAGGAGTACCTTTCAAATCCCACCATCTAGGAGAAGTTTGAATTACCCCTCTTGGTTGGTCCTTATGTCTGAAAGGAGCTTTCAGGCTGAATTAAGAACACTTGATGTTATAGCTATTCCTTGAATACAAGTTTTTCCACATCCAGTTTCTCCTCCTTCTGCACGTCTTCTTTATTCACTCATTTTAGCCGTAGTTGAATCTTTTTTCTTTCTGAAATTATGCAGCATTAGGTACATAAACACTTCCCTGCTTTTTGCTACATTCTTTATGCTGACGTGAATTGAAATTAAAAGATAGAAACAACCATCCCCAGAGATCATCCTCTCTGGTGAAGAATCTTTCACCCTGTGTTGGAAAAAGCACTTTACAAAACTATTCACTCCCTCTTCAGGATTTGATGTCAAAGAAAATGCCGTTGTATCTCTGCTGTGGATTACAAGCACATCATTTATTATTATCTGCCTGCCTCCTGGGGCAGGACTGCTTGTTTTCCTGGCTTGATCTCCCTTTCATTTAAAGAGGGACCTCTTCCAGTAGATGCTTTGTGAAAGGCCAGTGTCTGCACTCTTCCTTCAAGCAAGCTTGGTTCTCGCTGTCTTTTGCTACAACGGTCCATCACAGTGTGTATTTAAATCTTGCCTTTTTATAATATGCTGTGGACTGGGCAGCTTAAAGGCAGCCTTCATTTGGACAAACCAGACTGCCAGAGTCACTTCCTATTCACAAGTACCCATAACCATGAAAGGTCTAATTGAAATCGGAGGCACTCACTGCAGTCCAAGGAAAAATTCAATGGGATTAAAGTGATGCCAAATCTGGGCCATTGTGATTAAATTTTGAAAATATTAAGTGAAAAATCTTGGCACAAATCCTAACCAATACGTATTTGAGCAGTTCTGCGGAAGAGAGTGGAGCTGAGCCTTGCCTGAGGTGTAGCAGCATGGCTGTTTTAACACATCCTTCCATTGTCTTCAGTTGACAGAAGCTATGGATTTTGGCAAGTTCTTTGAGGGGTGTTAAGGTTAGAGTGTGAAAAGAGCAATTCCAGGGAAAAATGTTTGCAACAATGAAACCAGACAGAAACTCTGATACCTTGAAAAAAAAGATATTCTAGAAGTAAGAACCTTTCCCTCAAACCCAGTGAGCATCTTGGGACACATCTGCGCCATATGCTGAAGTAGACATGCAACATCCCATATATCCCAGTGCTAGCCACAGAGCAGAAGAGCTGTTTCAGTGTGGTCCAGTGCCCAAGCCCATCTTCCCTGCTTAGAGGAAATTATGCCATCATTTCAAAAGGGAGCTCACCATCCCTCAGGCTTTGTACCATGCTGAATATACAGACCAGTCTGAGGTTTGCTCTGGGTTTTTTGCAAATGTAGTATAGATACACTAGCATATTCTTTCCTCTGAAGAGTAAGTCTTGGGATAAGAAAGGGAAGAAGTTCCTTTTCTGTGACAACAGGACAATGCCACTTCTCCTTGAATACCTTGCTAATGGAATGTTAGAGGATACTTAGTTCTTCACATGCTCTTAGAGCATCTCATCCTAAAAGAAACTGAAGCAGAGGCAAATCTAACATCACGTTTATTGGGAAATCTGTCAAGCAGCAAATCCACTATGCTAGTTCTAGTGAGGTTTTGACTGGAGGGCTTTTGTTGCTGTTGTTGTTTTGTTTGTTTGGGTTTTTTTGGCAGCAGCTGCCTATTAGGTTCCAGGATGAATCCGAGGTGCTGATATTCAGCTATGAATCTGCCACTTCTCCAGTCTGCCAGTCTGACCCAGAGCCAAGTTTTACAGAGCTGCCACAGCTGGAGTGATTAGGTTATTTGTGGTGATGATCTCCCAACTTTGACACTGCTCCCTTCTGTCCTTTAGCCTGGAGTAACCTGTTGGATCAATCCACTTGTGAGCATCAGGCTTCAAGAAGGATGTTGACCAACTGGAAAGAGCCCAGCAGGCAGGAACAAGAGTGATCAGAGGGCTAGGAAACATATAAGCTGTGAGGCAAGACTGAAAGAGTTGGATTTGTTTAGTCTAGGGAATTGAAGACAGATAGATGTGATAATATTCTTCACATACTCTTCAAGCATTTGAAAGGCTACTGCAAGGAGGAAGGATAAGCTGTTCTCCATGTCAGCTGGGGACAGGAAGGGAAGTAACAGGCTTAAAGTACAACAAAGGAAATTCAGGTGAGATGTTAAGAGACATTTTCCAGTTGTGAAACTTGTGCACTGCTGGGATGGGTCACTGTGTGAGTGTGCTGTTGTGGGAAGGCTTCAGCAGCAGCTGAGATAATTATCTCAATTTCAGCACCTTCAACATAGCTATCTGGAGGCTAGGGGTAGGGCAAGATGACCTTTAATAGTTTCTTCCCACTCTGTTTTGAATGAGTTCTGTTATCAATGCAGAATGTCACAAAGCTGATTCTTAATTCTCCAGTGAGTGTTTTGTGGCCAGGACGCTCTCTTGTTTTACAGACTGTTGTTTGCAATTATTGGGAAGAAAAACTTAGGGAAACCGCAGGGACTCTCCTTTAAGGAAGTTACAGATGCAAACAAACATGAAAGCATGTCTCTCAGCTGATCTGAAAAGTAAGGCCCTACTAGACCAGCTGCCCTCCACGATGTCCTAAATTATCCTTCCAGTGGTGGCTAGCATGGTGGCTGTTGTACTGAGGTGCCCCTTGATGCCTCAGCAGACAAAATCAGACACTCAAGAACCCGGGAGCAGTCCTGCGTTTCTGAGTTTCTTTATGTAACTCAATGAAAGAAACAAAACAAAAGCAAAACCCGATGCACACAGCAATCCCTCCTTCTCCAGTTTCACAAGGAAGCAAGTTCCAACAGTGTCAAGTCAAAGATTAAATAAAAAGCCAAGGGCAGGCTGCCATGCATATATTAGACCTGTGTAAAAGAGCGGCGTGCACAGATACAAGCACCATGAGGTGAGCAGGGGTTTACAACCCAACAAAGAAGCTGCTTTTTCAGCAGGGCCTGTATTTCTAACCCTCCCTTTTCTGTAATCTTGTCCATTTTTAATAAGGAAGCATTATGTAACCAGCATTTGCCCAAAGGAGTGCCCAGCACAGGAGGACTGTGCTGGTTTGAGGC
>WBNM01025025.1:0-44088 GCA_013399055.1 Ramphastos sulfuratus
CACGGGCCGCCCCGGCGCCGCGCACTCCCGGGCGCGCCCCGCTGCGGGCAGCCGCCGTCCCTCCCGTCCGCCCTCCGGCAACCACCTGCCGGCTCCCGCGGCCGGCAGGCTCCTCGCCCACCTCCCTGCCGGAGGTGCTTGTCCCTGGGCCCGGCGGCGGGCGCTACGCGGCACCGACGTCTTTAGTGCGGAAGGCAATTCCTCCCGTGGGACGAGTTGCCATTATTTATAAAGTCATGAGCTGTCTTCGCAGAAGCCCGAGGTTTAGCTTAAATGCCAGCGTGTCCTAAAACGCTCTTGGGATGAGTCCAGGAGAAGACCACAAAACTGTGGCAAGCTGGAGGACCTCTCCTTTGAAGAAAAGTTAGAAGAGTTGGGGGTGTTAAGCCCGAAGAGCAGAGGGCTCCGGGGAGACCTTAGAGTGTCTTTTGAGTGCTTAAGGGAGCCTGTAAGAAAGATGGGGGCAGTTTTCAGCAAGGTCTGCTGTGACAGGACAAGAAGTAATGGATTTTAACTTAGCGATTTTAAAGTTATCTTTCCCAGCCTAAACGATTTAACGACTCTCTGAAAGAAGGTAGATTTAGACTAGATAAAAAGAAGAAATTTTTTTTAGAACAACGCTGGTGAAAACTGCCCAGAGAGGTGGTAGAAGATCCATCTCCAGAAACATTCCAGGTCAGGTTGGATGGGGCTTGAAGCAACCTGATATAGATGTGCCTGCTCACTGGACTAGGTCCCTTCCAATTCAAACTATTAAGTAGTTCTATGCTTTAAAACTTTTCTCTGCAACGATAGCAGTAAACACCTGAACAGTTGGGTGAGAGAACAGAAGGAAGGAAACGGCACCCAAAGATCCTCATTCAAAAGCCAGTTCTTACAAAACAGCATCAGACATTGTGAACATCTCAATAATCTGCAAGGGCTGCATCACAAAGTTGTGTAGGCAGTGCACTGAGAGTGTACAGCTAAAAAGTAAATCCAGGAGAAGAATCAAAAAATTAGCAGTGTCTTTTCACACTCATGTTGCTTTTCTCCCTCAGGCTAAAACTTTGATAAATTGTCCTGCACTTCTAAATTAATGACTTTCCTAAGCACAATGAATAAAGTAGAAGGTGGCTATTGAAAATAAAAAGGAAACGGATACATAAACTGTATTATAGAACTCCTTGTCCCAAAATATGTGCACACCTAAACTGTGGAGGGGGGAAGAAAATGACTACAAAGATGATGTGTCTGATCTGGAATGTTCCTGGGCCACAGATTCCTGGGAGGGTTATTCTGGGGGCAAGTCACTGAACAGTTGCCAGTTCTTGCCCTCTCCCTTAGCCACACCTTATGAGGTGTGGCTGGTAACCCAGTCAGACCTACATGGACCTTGGGCCCGTACCTTTGTTCTGATAGTCTCATGTTGCACTTAAGAGTGGCACGATACTGTTTTTTAGTCACAGAGTTTTACCAACTGACAAAACCCCAGGATCTGCTGCTTACTGAAAAGAAGAAAAAGAACTGATTTGATTTGTAACCTGATGTAAATTATTGGACTGTGCCCAGTTAACTGTTCCACGCTGTATTAGCACAAAGTAAACAGATGCTCATCAAATTCTTCACCAGGCCAGCACCCAAAACAGGGCCCTGCCCTGAAAGATGCAGAAAGGCACAGGCTCAGGTGGAAAGAGTGGGCAACCTAGAACAGAGTAAGCATGACATTCAGGCTTCTCAGTATGGCTATCCACCCCCAAACCCTCACAGCCAGATCACATGGTAACTCGAATTTGTGAGTTTTCTTCCTCTAATTCTGTCTCAGTCTTCAATGTGCACTGTGGAGGAAGATTTATGAATGTAATTCAGTATCTCCATCCTTCAGGAATTAGATTCTCTGCTTCCAAACTTCAGTTTGGCAATTAATTCACTGCTGAATGAATGAATGAATGAATGAATGAATGAGTGAATTCTTGCTTACTTATCTTGGTGATTCAAGACCTTAGGATGCAGCAGATTAAACTGTTCCTTGAATTACTTGGCTCACTCTGGAAAGAATCTTCCACAAATTTTTCAAATATTTTCAGCAATATTTGACTTTGGGTTAATTAAACAAAGATGGAATTTCAGCCTTGGATTGCAAGACCGATATAGCCCCCAAAAGCAAAAGGCAGTGGCACTTCTAGCAACATCTGTCTTCTGAAGCAAGACCTCAAAATCTTTTCTTTTCCTCCTACAAATCCCCAACAAACAAGTTCTTAGCTCTGACCTTGTGATTAAGTTTTATGTGTAACAGCCAAAACTTTCAGTCAAAACCTTCAGGCTGCCCCCACAAGTGATGTCTACAAGTAGCAGCAAATAGATAAGGAACTGAATAACAGCTTTAATAACAGTCCCAACGGGGATTTTAAATCGAGGTTTTGAATGCTGTTATCAGGTCTGCTAGACGTTGTTCTGACAGGAGGTTTATTGACTGAGGTCCCTGTTGATTTGGATACATAGTAATTGATTTGAGTGTCATATTTTGCCAAACACTAATTTGAAACATCTTTTATTTCCCTTTTCTGATGCTTGCAGAGCAGGTTTACTGCATTGTCAATAAGAGGCTTTAGCGCCAAGGGATTACGCTCACAGGATCACAGAGTGATGCAGGGATGTACTGAGAAAAAAGTAATTCCTGTCCTTGTAGAAAGCAGTGGAAAATTACAGCATCCTTTAGAGGCACTGACCTCTGGTTAAAATAGTTGATAAATGATGCTCTAACTTCCATTTTAATTCCAGCACACTGATTTGAGTCTCATGGAGCTGTTGTCACTGGAACTTTATGAGCAAATGTTGCAGGTGTTTCAGCCTGCAGCAGAGGAGTGACTGCAAAAGCAGCACATTTGTATGCCTTACTCTGAGTGTACACCCCCCCCCCAGGCTGGTATAAATCCTTGCAATATTGTGTAGCCTTTGTAGTTTAGAGTCCTCATAGAACCAGATACTTGAGTTCATTGTTGTCATTAATTAAATGTGCTGTGACTGCACAGAATCAAGATTTATCAGAGCTGAATAATGCTGGTATAGTAAGGGAGGTGAAAACATAAGGTGGAAGAGCAATTTTAAAAAGAGCTTGTGAGGAGAAAAAATGAGGATTCTTAATGATAGTATGAATTTGGGCTGCTGGACTGCTTTGGTCACAAGGCAGCCTAATGTGGGGAGCTGGTACGTGCTGCAGAATGAATACTGCTAGCATGCAGTGCCTGCTGACTGGCACTCACGTTTCTCCTTCCAAAACTTCAACTTTTGAAAGATGGTAGCAGAGGTGGGTTGAGAAATTTTCTATCGAGGACACAATCTGAACAAGTTTCCCTGTACCTCTCACTTAACATATGTGCTAAAATACAATAGCTGATCTAACTTAGCTATCAGCTCATCTGTCTTTCTCTTATCTCTTCATCCACTAGGTGTTTGCTACCATGCTATCTCAATGCCTTTTATGTGTATACAAAACCCCTATCATCACTATTGTAGTTCATTATCTTAAAAGAAAGATCTCTTTAAGCCTTGTAAGCCCTCCAGCAAGCTTGGAGTTAAGGCAGCAAATGCTGTAAATAGTGAGCAAATTAGTCAAAGAGGAGTCTTTGCTAGAGAGAGGCTCAGCTGGCTGCTAACTCAAAGCAGCAGCTTGGATTCTTGGAGATGAATTAGATACGAAAACAGAGGCCTGGTAAAGTGAGGGGTCACAGTGTCAGGTCATAATGTCCTTCCTCCTGGTAGCATCATTATGTGTCTTGCCATTATGTTGATGGCTTTAATATTCTTTATAATGTCGAGATTTTCTTCCAGGAAGTGTAAGAAGCTTCCTTGGAAGAAGGATGCAAAACATGCACAGTAAACAGGGCTTTATCTATAGGGATTTCTCTCTGGTGATCTGTGATTTTAGGATGTATTTGTCACAGTTGTGTGGGTCCACTGCTTTCAATGGGGTTATTACAGTATTTCTGAGGGTAGACTAAGTGTAAGCAAGAGGTTGAGGGAAGAAGTGTTAATTTTGCCCTAGATAACTCATCCAAAATAGATATATTTATCCTTCTTAAATGTTATCATTTGTGTTTGGCATATGATTACTGAAGGCTACCTCTTTGATCAGAAGAGACAAGTAAGCACCCTGGTGGCAACTCAGTCCATCTATGGCCTGGGTCAGACAGTGTCTGCTGTTTAGTTGAAGAAGTTTGGGTCTGAAACCCATAGACAAGGCTTTTTTGAATTAGTGATTTTTTCTTTCCTTATTTCAGAAGCTTCACATGTGAAAAGTTGTGGAGTTACTTTAGAGGGTGATATTGTCAGCATAGGCTAAGAGAGCTGGTCATTTTTTTCCCTGATTTATATAAAAAGGTAAATGTTTCAAGTTTTAAGTACCATACATGACAAGCAGATATTCTTGACTTGGCTCAGTCTAGTGTAGCTATAGACCTGGAAGAAGAGTGGGTATAATGCTCCATAGTGCTCCTCAAGGATGAATTGTATATCTTGGCTTCCAGCTGGTAGCCCTGTGTGGATCTGTATTGTGTTGGATAGACAAGACATGCCAGCTTTCTTGAAATTATTTGATGTTATCTTGCCTTTCACTATACCTGATGTCATCTCAGAGAGATATAAATGTATTAGTTGTATTTTATGAAAGTGGGAATTAAACCACAGAATAGACAATGTGTCTCATCTGAGGGAAGTCTGTGGCAGGACCAAAAATTAAATGCAAAGTTTAATTGCTCACATTCTAATAACTGGATTAAGATTAGTGTACAGCAATATGTATTTTAATGTATCTGTCAACCTCACTCACATAATTACATGCGTTGTAAACAGACAACTTAGGATGGCAAGAGCCAGAACAGGCATTGCAAGCATCTGCTGTACCTTGGTAGAATCCTGTGTAGGTATCTGAAATTACTACAGTCCTTGGTCCCTTCCCAGCAGGAGCTACCAATCAAAAATTGTGGAACTTGGGAACACTGACATCTAAAAGGTTGTGATTCAAGAAAGGACCTGAATCCAGGTTTGTGGGGAAGGGAAGGAAATCCACATTGAACTGGCAGCTGATAGTGTCACCTGCCACCATCCGACATGCTGGAAATGCCAGGAAAGTTCTTTTCCCACAGCACACACTCACCACAAATAATATTACTGTAAACCAAAATAATCCCACAGCTGCTTCACAGGCAGACACAGAAAGAAAAAGCCACAAACATCTGCACCATTGATTTCTTTTTTTCACTTCCAGATGCTATTTTCAAGCCTGTTCAATCATCCACTGCACTGTGAATCTGTAGTATTCAAATTACTCCAGATTTCTTAACATCTCAAGCCCTGAAGTGAATTTGCAACTTTTAATATAAAATCTTAGAATGGTGAAGTTGGAAGGGACCTCAAAGATCATCTAGTTCCAACCCCCTGCCATAGGCAGGGACACCTCCCACTAGTACAGGTCACTCAAGGCCTCATCCAACCTGGCCTTGAACACCTCCAGGGAGGGAGCAGCCACAACCTCCCTGGGCAACCTGTTCCAGTGTCTCACCACCCTCACTGTTCCTTTACTTTACTAGAAGCTGCCTTTACATTTTTGTAAATCCTTTATGTGATTCCACAAAGAGGAGTTTAACTTTAGGCAGCCAAGCTCAAATGTTTTGGACACAAATTTACTAGAGTTCAGGACCAAAAGTTGCTGCTAGAACACCTATCCTGGGCATCTGTATAACACAGGCTTGCATTTGCTGCTACGTGTATCAGGTCCAACAACTTCAGCTCTTAGCTTTCTTGTCTCTTCCTCTTAACTCAAGCTTGACTATCTCAACATTTTCATTCAAGGATAAGAATCAGGAGGTTTTGACAAGCACAGACCCGTGCATGATCATGCAATGGACCACAGTCTGTGAGTATATATGACCTTTCCAGCCTTCTGCAACAGCTTCCTCACCCCAGTGCATCTGCAGCTGCTCATCAGCACCCACATGGTTGGTGTTACCAACCCTTGCATCAGCTGGCAGATCTCCATGTGGGAGCTCCCACTAACTCACATTAGTCAGCCAGGTGATGAGCACCTAGACATAGCCTCTTCATCTGGCACAGCTGAAGCTGGAGGCAGATGTATTCTAGCCCACTTAGAACAGTAAGTGTAGTGCACACACTGGCTGCATAGTCACTTAGCCTCCTAAAAAAAAAATAAAAAAAAAAAAAAAAAAAAAGAATAGAGATTTGGAAATGTGCCATGCTCCAAGTAGTTGCTGATATTTCTGTAACACATCCCTGCAGAACCTTGTAACACTGGTTTCTTTCAGAAAATATTTGCAAACAGGAATGGGAAGAGCAAATGCAGCATATTGGATTACTGTCAAATGTAGTGTGACTGATACGCAGCTCTCAACTTGACACTAATTTCTATACCTGCAGTGAGATGAATGCAACACCTCTTTGCCTGGCTGAGTATCATGCATTGATCTTTCATACAAGACAGGCTTAATAATGCTACAGAATACTTTTATTCAGGGAAAAAAGGAAAAAATAAAAAGAACAGGAGAAAGAGAATCAACTGTCTCCATATATTTTTAATAGAGTGTAAGAAAAAATAACTCCTGGAACTCTTGACATGCTGCAAACACGTCTCAGCCTGCTGCAATATAGGAAACATTACTAAGCAGTTAGTTTTTTGGTTGACAGTGGAGTTCTTTAGAAACACAGGTAAAGTTCCAGGTGAAGAAATTTGAAGCATAAAGAGGTTAAGCAGAGTATTGCCCAGTGAGACAGACAATTGAAAACAAGACTTTTGCCCTTTGATGTTGTACCACTTGTGCAGACAAATGAGCCACTGAGGGCAACTGCAGAGTTTAAATACAGAAAGGCTCTGCACAATGCAGCTGGCAGTGGCAGCTTTAGTCACCAGCAAAGCACTGAAAACTTCTCTGCAGTTACAGGGAATTGTGTTGCTGTTATTCATGACTTTCCTTCAGCAAGGATTTTCACTTACGCGTTATTTCTATCCAGAGCTCCGTAAACCCTCACGGAGGCAGATATTAACAGTGGCACTTTAACCAATGAAGACATGGGGAAGTTGGATGACTTGGGTCATTGTCATATGATAAGCCTGAAATAGAACAAACATTCTGTAGGGCTTGTGACTTTCACTTCCACGCACAACTCACTGGCCGCAGGCACCGCTTCCTACAAGGCAACAGTTTTGCTCATCTAGCAACTGACCCAGACTGACTGACTCAGAACAGTGGTTTAAATCACAGCTGTTGGACTCTGAATCAAAATCTAATGCTGTCTCCTCCCAGGTTCCACGAAGGCTGCAAGTAACACTCTATAGTTTTGACCTGTTCTGCAATGTTGAGATCCTCAGTGCTTTTTGCAGAAATGACATGTAGGCAGACAAGGAGCTGAGAAAGGAAGGGGATTTCTCAGGAGGGAAGAAAAACTCTGTCTGTGCCAAAGTTTGAGACAGGAAAGCATATAGTACTCACTGAGCTGTATATGCCAGAGTCAGATGAGTAGTAATTCTGTATCCCTATCCTCTTGATTTCACGGTACCTGTTCAGAATGGGTAGTGATGTGGTAATAAAGTTCCCTCAGCTTTGGAGGTAGCACTGAAGTTTATTTTACAGACTCTGCTGGTTTGAAGCTAATTGGAATATTTTTATGAAAAGAATTAGANTATTGTGGGAGGGGGATTGTGTTTCTGTATTACCTTTAGCTTGTATATTTCTGTAAATATTCCTGTCTATTGTGTATATCTCTGCTTGTATATTGTGCTAAGCTGTAAATAGAGCTTCAGTCCTTAATTTCCAGTTGGCTGAGTTTAGTCTGGGTGATTTTCATAGAGTGGGGGGGACGACAGGTAACTCCCAAACCATCACACAGACCATGGTTTTCTCAGGTCTCGTGTTACTTATATATATTTATCACTGTGATCACATTTCTTTTTCATTTAATGTGTCTTCTGTATTCTGTTTTGTTTAACTTTTCTAACTTGAGGAGCATATGCAGAACTTATAACTCTTTCATTTAGTCTCAGGTCACACTAATCAGACTTAATCATCACCGAAGCCCAAGCACTAACCCTGGTTGTTTCAAGTGTATTTCTCTCTAGGTGCTGCAACCACAAACTTCCAAGTCACTTTGCCTCTGTGAGTTGAGTCACAGAACAATACATAAGCATTTCTATATGTGCATTTGTGCTCACTGGAACATACTTATATGTGTTGTTCTTTACTATGAGGGTGGTGACACACTAGAATGGGTTGCCTGGAGAAGTCATGAATGGTTCATCCCTGGAAGTGTTTAAAACCAGGTTGAATGAGGCTTTGAGCAACCTGCTCTAATGGGAGGTGTTCCTGTCCATGACAGAGAGGTTGGAACTAGATGATCTTTAAGGTCCCTTTCAAGCCATTCGGTGACTCTATGATTCTGTGACTAATGAAATAGGGAACACATTTGTTAAAGACAGCTTCATAGGAAAGTGTGACTTGTTCTTGAGGATGGAGGCTGCTGTGATGTTAGAAACTGTGAGAACCAACATTAATTCATTAATGTAGTGAGTGTTTTTTTCTTTATACATGTTTTTATTCTCAGATGTGGTGGTTTTAAATACTGAAGAATATTATGAGATTGAGACATGAAGTCCTGCTTTGTTGTATAAGCCTGTTTGTGTCTGACAGGATAGGAAATGAAGGTCTTTGAGCATTTTTGAGTGCCTTGTGCCTTCCTTAAACAGTATTTCTCAAATGCTGTTATTGGATTAGTCAGGTTTTTGGAAAACTATCTGTGAACCAACTTGTGCTACACAGTTATAAGGTTAAAATTCACAGACAAATATAAGGCAGCTAAGTTTTGAGTGTTCATTCACTTGCCTTTTTCAAGAATGTTTTGAGAATATTATTACTTTCATTTCTGTGTTTGTTTTGCTTGCTTGATTACCTGGAAAAAAACGTTATGCCTACTTTTTCAGATTACCAGCTGACATTTAAATGGACTACAAGAGCTACCACAGGTTGAGAAACATCTCTGTGAGGTGTCTGATACCATTACTGGAGATGAGATCCTAGGCCGAGTAGATCTTTAGATGGACCAAAGTAGCAATTCAGATGCTCTTAAAGCAACTTAAGAATGCTAAACTGATTACAGCCCTTGTTATCAATGTATTACAGCCATTAACTTGTAAAAAGTCCTTTTTCATCACTCCTTATCATTTTTCCCAGACAGTCTTTAAATAGATTTCCAAATCACTTTTTACTTCCATTTGGCTCTGGGGGAAGCAAAACAGGCTTCCAGGCTGTACGTCATCATTTGTGAGCGTGGCTCAGCATCCCAACATCTCTGTGGGGCCAGCTTACAAGAAATGTGGAACTGCTGAATTCTTTTAACAACACAAAATGTTTAGACTGCTGGGAAAAGGAAAAAAAAAAAAAAAGGGAAAAAAAATGAAGGAAGTGGTTTGGGAGTGTGTGGGGAACTCCATATAGAAAGAGGAAGTATCAGGTGACTGCTCAGGAAATAGGTACAAAGCATCTGTTTTGGTAGTATTTTCACATGTTTTGGGGACATTTCCATAGCAAACTGGAATCTGGCCCTGCGTGTAGGTATTGCTTCACTCCAGTGAGAAAGACAGGCATAGATTTGCAGTGACACACAACAGCTGTCAGGATGAGCACATAGCAACATGGCACAACAGCTGAAGGCAGGTTGCGCACAAGGCAACGTCCTGCTGAGACTGCAGAGTGTTGTGGAGCTGTTCTGGGCTGCAAGAGTCACAAACAATGCTCTGATTTCAATAAAAAGACAAAGGTGTTTTCCAGGCTGGTTTTTTTTGTTTTTGTTTTTGTTTTTTTTTTGTTTGTTTGTTTTGGTTTGGTTTTTTGGTTTTTTGGTTTTTTTTTCTGATGGGAAACAGTTCTCTTTTGACTCCAAAAACTCCTGGATACAGTCTCATCTGTGCTACAATAAAATCCAGGGAAGCATACAAGGCAACAAGGTGCGAGCATCATGAAAACCTTTTCTGCCTCTGCCTGGCAAGTCTCTCCTTTAACATGCATGGATGTGACATGAGAGAAGTTTATTCCTCATCTTTCTGTGGCTGATCTTGAGTACACTGCCAATCCTTGTGATGTCAGGGCTGTTCCCTCCTTTGGTTTTGTCACATGATTTAATTTTTTTTTTCTTCTTCAGAAGCCAAGGCCAAAAACATGACAGTTTTTCTTGTGTTAAGTTCTGTTTATGCACCAGCTCTTGAGCAAGTTGTTAGTCAGATCCTTGCAGAGTTGTGGGGAGGATAGTGTACTGCCCTCAGTGCAAGGAAGTAATTTCTAGAGGAAGTCCTTGTATGGACAATTCATCCATTGTTTTGGAAGACTTCAAATAGCATTTCCAGAAGGACCAATTGAAATTCCAGATTTGATTCTCCTTATTCAGTCATTCCTCAGCCAGCTGGGAGGCAAAGGCAAGCTTGAATATGCTGGTGTGAGTGGGCAGCACAGAAAGCTGAGACAAAATCCCTGACAGAGGATATTTTGGACCTCCTCCTCCAAGAGAGGAATGTAATGCTGCTGCAGTGTTATAAAGGAACTGAAATAAATGAAAGCTATGTTTCAAGAGCTGTCATGGTAAAACCCCTGAGCAGCATACTCGGTAAGATGTAGAGTGAGGCAATTATTCGGAGAGCTCTTTTTGCCATTGGTTTTCCCCTCTCCAGAGAATAAAACTTCTTAGCTTAAATGATTTCAAACATGACCCATCCCCATGTTCTAAGTAAATCATATTTGTCTGTGTTTTCCTGGATCACAGTGTAACAGCAATCACAGGACATAATTTCCTGCATTGCCTTCATGCGCCTCTTCTACAGCCTTGTTTTTTCCCTCTGCCTTCTTTCCATCCTTTCCACTACTCCTTTCTGTTCCTGCAGTTCACTTTCTTTTTCTCCCTCAGGCCTTTCTTTCTTCCTGGCTACTTCCACTCGAGGCCTTGAGTGACCTGTACTAGTGGGAGGTGTCCCTGCCTATGGCAGGGGGTTGGAACTAGATGATCCTTGAGATCCCTTCCAACCTTACCATTCTATGATTCTATGATTCCAGTTGAAGCAGGCACTTTGCAAGCAGAAACCTTCAAAGGAAAATCAAGAGTTCAATGTAATCTTCAAAAGTATTTCAGGTGAAAGGGTCCCTTTCTCACATATTGATTTCATAGCATGGAGTCAGACAGAATGTGGAAAACTGCACAATTTTGGCCACCCACTTCAAGAAGGATGTCAAGTAAGTGGAGCAGACTAGAGTGGAGGGCTACCAGGATGGTGAGGGATCAAATGCACAGAACTGCTTAGGTGAGGCTTGTATAACCTGATGAAAAGGAGGCCAAAAGCAGTCCCACAGCAGCCCATGACTTTGTGATGAGGAACTGCAGTGACACCACAGCCAAACACTATCGGTAGTAGTGGAATATGGAAGAGGGAACAATGGCAACAAGATGAATGTTCGGATGGGACATTAGGAAACCAAATGCTCACTGGTACAGTAGTGAAGCCCTGAGAATTGGATGAAACCCTGTCCCTGGAGGTTTCCAAGCCTCAACCAGACAAAGCCACTGAACCTCCTCCAGTGCTGGCCATAACCTGTCCTTGAGGTGGAATGGGTGGCTCACAGGCCCCTCTAAATAGCACCATAACCCTGCAAAGTCATGTACTTGTCTTCTCAAAACACTCAGTATAGAGTTCCCTGCTCTGTCCCTCAATCAGCCAGTCCCTACTGAACTGGAAGGGAAGGGAATTGGTTTTTTTTGTTTTTTTTTTTTTTTTTTTTTTTTTTTTTTTTTTTGGANTTTTTAATGGAAGGATAATAAAACACAACATGAACAGTTATGGTTATTCTGGCAGAAGTGAAATACTTCTGAATACCTCTAAACCTTGCTTTAACCTAAATGTAGACAGCAATCCTTCAGTTTTTACTCCTTTCAAAACTCTGTGTTCTCGTGGCTGCAGGAAGATGTGGAAGATGTGGAAGCAGAGTGCAGTGCTGAGAGTCCAGCAAATAGATGCCCAGCAGAGCAGAAGCTGTAGCCTGAGGTTAAAACTGTGTTGCCATCAGGTAACACAGACTTAAGAGGGCAAAGTTTGTGCAGATGGAGAATTATCTTTATCCTCCAGTCAGGCTGCTCCTGAGCTACAGTCTGGTTCTAAAGACTGGCTGCTCCCTCCCTGGAGGTGTTCAAGGCCGGGTTGGACAAGGCCTTGAGTAACCTGTGCTAGTGGGAGGTGTCCCTGCCTATGGCAGGGGGTTGGAACTAGATGATCCTTGAGGTCTCCTTCCAACCTTACCATTCTATGATTCTAAAGCAGTCCTGGAAAGATACCTGAGGGCAGTATAGGTCACCTTGTCTTAGAACATATATTCTACAATGTAAGTTGTCTTGCATCAAGAGCAGCGTGGCCAGCAGGGCAAGGGAGGGGATTCNGGAGGCAAGTAACCTCATCTGGGGAATGATTCACATCCATGTAATGTGTTTCTAGAATAAAAATTATTTAGTGTTTCAATAATTATGGCTTTTCTTCAAGCTATTCTGATAAAATTTTGTTCAGTTTCGTTGGGTTTTTTTTGTTTTGTTTTTTACATTTTAATTATTTTTTTCTAGGGCTATCTGCAGGCATGCAATGCTTTTTGTGGAGAGTTTATTTCTTTTACAGTGTCCTTCTGATGAATACATTAACTTATTTTTTACTGGAATGCTCAAAATACTTTGTTTAGGACATATGTTGTAAGCCACAATCTTGCATTTGCTACAATTACTTATACTGGCAAACTTAATTTTTTTTTTTGGTGCAGCTATATTAAAAGCAACAGCAATTTTCAGTCTGTTTTAATTTGCAGCAAATGAGTTTGTGCTGCTGTGTTTTAGACAGATAAGAGATTGTCTTCTCAGTAATTATCTCCAAACAGTGCTGCTTGAGTGATGTGAGAGGCTAAATGAAAAGGATGGTGTATCTCATGTAAACTAAGCAATTTCACTCAAACATATTCAAGTCTGATTATAATAAAAGGGTTTGAATTAATTTCCCTAGCCACTGAACTGATAGTCACAAATTGCCTTCTGAAATGTACAGTGACATAGCAGATAGAAGTATCTCCTTGAGACTATGGACGTTATCAAGGAGCTATATGATTTTTGACACGGTTTAAAATGAATCCTTTTTCTTATCAGTGACTGGGATCACACTTTTTACTCCCCTGGTGCCTGAGAAGTGTAATGGATTTTGATGCTGTAATGCAGTTGTAGGCATTGGTCATTGCTGCAGTGTTCATGAATGTTGAGGGTTTAAAGAGCTGACAGAGTGAAGCTCTCAAACGAATTGGAGAAATAAGCAGAATTCTATTTGGAGAGAGTGTTAGAGATAGAAATTACGAAGCAGATACAGAATCCATAAGCGAACCCCCTGAATTTTCCCCCAACCCAAAACTAAATCTATCATCCCCAGTGCTCCAATCCTCCCCCCCACCCTGACGCCTCTGCCATCCAAGAGGCCTAAGCACAGCCTCTGGAGGCCCCAACCAGGCCTATCCTTACATGTTTATCCTGATAACGCAGCTCCTGCCTGACACAAGGCTGGAGGGGGAGGAAAGGAGAACAAGCTGGCCTTGCCGTGAGCTTATGAAGAGATAGCAGAATTGTGGGATTGAATAACAATCTTCAAGTCCCTAGAGGACTTTTTTAACCCTATAGTTCCCAACCTGGGACAATGAAAAGGTGTAAAACACAGTTCTGGGCCCCTCAATTTAAGGAAGATGCTGAGGTGCTTGAATGTGTCCAGAGAAGGGCAGCAAGGCTATGAAGGGGCTGGAGCACAGCTCTAAGAGGAGCAGCTGAGGGTTGTTCAGCCTGGAGAAGAGGAGGCTCAGGGGAGACCTTATTGCTCTCT
Source organism: Ramphastos sulfuratus (assembly GCA_013399055.1). NCBI lineage: Eukaryota > Metazoa > Chordata > Aves > Piciformes > Ramphastidae > Ramphastos > Ramphastos sulfuratus. The sequence goes on from WBNM01025025.1 coordinate 13,916, forward strand.
ACAACTACCTGAAAGGAGGTTGTAGCCAGGTGGGGGTTGGTCTCTTCTCCCAAGCAACCAGTGACAGAATGAGGGGACACAGTCTCAAGCTGCACCAGGGCAGGTTTAGGCTGGATGATAAGAAGGAGTTCTTTACAGCAAGAGTGCTTGGCATTGGAATGGGCTGCCCAGGGAGATGGTGGAGTCATTGTCCCTAGAGGTGTTTAAAAGGAGACTGGATGAGGCACTTAGTTTTAGTTAAAGAGAAGGTGTTGGGTGATAGGTGGTGATCTCTGAGGTCTTTTCCAACCTAGATAATTCTGTGATTCTTCTCCATAAGAACAGAAGCCTTCCATCTGCTGTGTAGGAGCTGGGAAAGTAGTAGGTTTCTTTAAGGAAACTTTCCTTTTGTTCCTAAGGCAGTTAATATGGATACAGCCATCTCTCTGCCTGGGGCCTTGAAAAGTAATTAGGGGTTAATGCATAGCAAGCCTTAGTTAGTCTTTCTCCCTTCTAAAGCATTGTTTACCTCAGGGTATTTGCATCATTGGGAAAACAATTAAATGTCTCCTCAGCCAGGCTGCTCCATTATGGGATCCATTTCTGTCATGTGGTGGCAAGGGCTGATGAATCTGAGCATGCCACTACGCGGCACCTTGTCTTGGTATGCTGGGTTAGAGTGGAGCCCTCCCCCAGTAAATTCACTACAACTCACAATTTTGGAAAGCCAGAGAAAAAATGAAATTGTATTTTTGTACAGTTTGAACTAAATATAATAGTATAAGAAGAATAAACTACTACAGAAATACTAGCTTAAGGAAGATGGTCAAGCAGCAGCGATGCAGCAAAGCAGCAGCAGCAGCCAAAACAGTGGCAGGGGGAGGATAGCAGCAGGCACAGCAGATGCAGCAGAAGCAGCAAGGGGATGATACAAGCTGTGCTTCCAGACATAAAGCTTTTGATGCTCCAATGAAATTATATTAACTTATCCATTGTTGCCATTTTATGGTCTATCCCTGGAATGTTCACCTCTCCACTCAGAGACTCCAATGCTCTCCCACTTCCAAGTTCCTCTCTTCCCAGTTTTTTTCCTGTCTGATCTCAAATGGCCACACCTTGGTTAGGATTCCCCCTTCCCAGACAAACCTCAGCCTTTGAGATGTGTGGTCACACAGATGTCTCTTGCAAAATGTATTGCAGAAAAGTATAATACTTATCAGTAACATTACAAAAGGAAAAAAGTTTTTTTTTTTCTTTGTCAAAAACCAACATGGGCAATTTCAAAGTGACTGTTAGAAAAAAAAAAAAAAACCAGCAAAAAATACAGAAAATTAAGGTGATCAAGTATTTTCCTTTTTCTGTGGGAACATCATTCTATGTGATCTTCTTATAAATGCATAGCAATAGTTCTTGGTCAAGAGCCAAGCAATCCAAATGGACAACCAGGAGACTCCTGATACTCAGCTTCTCTCCTGTGCCACGTTTTCCTACAGCTTTTCTCATGCAACAACCCATGCTGCTGTGTGATTTATTGCTTAGCTGCATAACTGCACCAAAGGGTTGTGACTGATGCCCCTTGCACTGCTCTTTAAAAATATTAATGCTCTTCTATAAGGCCTGGAGTTCTTTCCACTGGCAAGACTCCAGGTGAAAGGGCTTTCCATGAGGTCTTGCCAGCTGAGATGAGGCTCACTGCTGTGAAGACAGGATCTTAAAGTTTGGATACTGTCTGGAAAATACAGGATGGTGAAGGAAAGGCTGAGAGAGTTGGGGCTCTTCAGCCTGGAGAAGAGAAGGCTTCCAGGAGACCTTATAGTAGCCTTCCAATATCTGAAGGGGGCCTACAGGAAGGCTGGGGAGGGACTATTTATAAGGTCTTGTAATGACAGGACAAGGGGCAATGGGTTTAAACTAGCGGAGGGAAGATTTAAAGTGAATGTTAGGAGGAAGTTGTTTGCAGTGAGGGTGGTGAGGGACTGGCACAGGCTGCCCAGGGAAGTTGTGGCTGCTCCCTCCCTGGAGGTGTTCAAGGCCAGGTTGGACGAGGTCTTGAGTGACCTGTACTAGTGGGAGGTGTCCCTGCCTATGGCAGGGGGTTGGAACTAGATGATCCTTGAGGTCCCTTCCAACCTTACATTCTATGATTCTATGATCCTATGAAATGTTAGGGCAAGAGAATAGAAGAGATCTGAGTACCCTTCTGGAACATGGAAGATCAATGGATGTGTTGCCTCCCCATCACTTTGCTGTTTTGTCTGGTACCCCCTTTTCTATCTTCTTGCTGTCCCTTATCTTCATCTCCCTACTGCATTACCTCTCAAAGTTTCATCTACCACCATACTCTGGAAGAAATCTCACCAGGACACTTGCATGGCTAATCTGGTGCTGGCCTTCTTCACCATATTCTGCGGTATGTTAGGCACTGTATTTATATCTCAACAGAGCAAGAAACAAATTCTATATTAAAAGAAACAAACAAACAACAACAACAAAACCCACAAAAAACCCCACAAAAACCCAAAACCAAACCAAAACAACAAACAAACGAACAAACAAGCAGCCCCCCCACAAACAAAAAACTCAAACCCAACAAACAAGCAACCAACCAAACTGATACTTAAATCTGTGCTATATCCACATGGGGTGTCCAAGAAAATGAGACTCTGAAGACAGTAACATAATGCTTGGAATAAGAACAGAAAGAAGTAGAGGGGTGTTGAGGAATCTCCACTGCTCTTCACTAAAGAAGTTGAACCCAGCTCATTTAGCCTTCCTTCATAGTCAGGGGAGAGATAAAGATACAGAGAGGGACTTAATCTTCTTCTTTGGAGACTCTCAAGACCCGTCTGGATGCATTCCTGTGCCACCTGCACTAGACTCTATGTCCCTGCTCTGGCAGAGGGGTTGGACTGGGTGATCTCTGGAGGTCCCTTCCAACCCCTAACATCCTGTGATCCTGTGCTCTTGTGATTCTCCTCCTCAGACAGGAGTTCTCTTGGTGTTGAGAAGAAGGGAGGCTGTTCCTCTCCATTCATCGCCACAAAACCCAGAGTAACAGCTTGTGACATCCCCCCACTGCCTTTGCAGAGGTCTGAAGTCGAGTGAGATTATGGTTTTGTTTAGTACTTGGGGGAAAAAAAATCTTCAGCCCTAAATGTACTGGGAAGACACTTTTCCACCAAAGTTTTAGAATGAGCAGTCCCCACAGACCTTCCGTTGAAGCCGCCATGGAGCCCTCCTTGCTGCCTGACTTCAGATTGGCATGAAGCTGTCCTTCAGATTTATTTGGAATGACTTCCTCTGCCTTCAACCCTGATGGTTACATTTCTTTCTTTAGTGCAAGCTTACTATGGCACATAGATGTTTATATTAACTGCAATTAAGATCTGTTAGCCCTTTGATCTGCTACCACGTTGTAGTATATAAATGAATATATTAAAAGGGAAAATGAAAAGAGAAATAATTATCTTCTGCAAGCTGCAAAGCTGAAGTTTAAGCTGTGCCTTTAGAGTAGTTTCATCACATTTTTAAATGAGCTAGCTTTTATGTCAGGGAAAAGAACTTTATTGGACAAGATGAGGGGAAAGTAGAACAAAAGCTGATGTTTCATTAATCTGAGACATGTACATGGGCTTGAAATTGGAATCTTTGAAACTTGTGTAGTGGGAAATCAAATTATTAAATTGTTAGGTTTTAGGAAGTAAAGCCTTGGCTTTCTCAGAGAGATAAACATTGGCAAAAAAAACAAAACAAAACAAAACAAAAAACCCAAACAAACAACAAAACCCAAAACAATTACTGAAGCTGATTTGGAGATCAATTTGGAAAAAAAAAAAAAAAAACAAGTTGCATAGAGAAGACAAAATTAGCCAAGTATGATGGTCAGCTGATGTGAGAAAAAAATTACCAACCTGATAATCAGCCTTAAAACCAAACTCATTTCCCACTGTTAGCTGAATCAGACTGATGGTTTCCTTGAAGAGAGGCATTGTCTGGCTTCATTGCTCCATCCTGGAAGCACAGCTGGAGCACAGAGTGGTGAGAGCGCCTGGACAGATGGGCAGAGTCCAAGGGGATGGTTTTCAACAAATCCAAGTGCCGGGGGCTGCACTTTGGCCACAACAACCCCATGCAGAGCTACAGGCTGGGGTCGGAGTGGCTGGAGAGCAGCCAAACAGAAAGGGATCTGGGGGTGCTGATTGACACCCGCCTAAACATGAGCCAGCAGTGTGCCCAGGTGGCCAAGAAGGCCAATGGCATCCTGGCCTGCATCAGGAATAGTGTGGCCAGCAGGAGCAGGGAGGTCATTCTCCCCCTGTACTCTGCACTGGTTAGGCCACACCTTGAGTACTGTGTCCAGTTCTGGGCCCCTCAATTTAAGAAGGACATTGAGGTGCTTGAGCGTGTCCAGAGAAGGGCAACGAGGCTGGTGAGAGGCCTCGAGCACAAGCCCTATGAGGAGAGGCTGAGGGAGCTGGGATTGTTTAGCCTGGTGAAGAGGAGGCTCAGGGGAGACCTTATTGCTGTCTACAACTACCTGAAGGGTGGTTGTGGCCAGCAGGAGGTTGCTTTCTTCTCTCAGGCAACCAGCACCAGAACAAGAGGACACAGTCTCAAGCTGTGCCAGGGGAAGTTTAGGCTGGAGGTGAGGAGAAAGTTCTTCACTGAGAGAGTCATTCCCCACTGGAATGGGCTGCCCAGGGAGGTGGTGGAGTCACCGTCCCTGGAGGTGTTCAAGGCACGTTTGGACGTGGCACTTGGTGCCATGGTCTAGTCTTGAGGTCTGTGGTAATGGGTTGGACTTGATGATCTTTGAGGTCTCTTCCAACCTTGCTTATACTGTGATACTGTGAAGAAGGGGGCAGAGGAGAAGGGCTGGGTCAGATCCTTTCTCTTGCACTCTGGTGAGGTCAGCTCAAGGAGCTTTGTAGGCATTTGTGTGCATTTTGAACACAGGAGGTTTTTGAGAATGACATTTCTCCTTCCAGTCCTCACAGACTGCAATGAGCAGTGAATCCTAGGCTGTGTACTCCCAGATGGGGGGCTCTTGTCCAGTTTTCTTCAATATGAACTCCAAAAGTGCAAAGTAAAGTTTTCTGACACTCTCAAACAGGAATATCCAAACAACGATACTCCAGAGGACTGTTCTTTAGTTCAAAATCTACACTAGACTGTGCGATAGTGTTGTGCCAGTCAAGTAAGCAACAGATCTCATAGAGGTTTTGTTGGGTTTTGGGTTTGTTTTTTTACTTCTCAAGGAGGAGAAATAAGAAAGAATGGTTTTTACTGTTCCTTCAGAATTTTGTACATACATGAAAAGGGCAAGGGAGGGGATTCTGCCCCTTTACTCTGCTCTCGTCAGACTCCACCTGGAGTCCTGTGTGCAGTTCTGGAGCCCCCAGCACAGGAAGGACAGGGAACTGTTGGAGCCGGTCCAGAGGAGGCCACGAAGATGCCCAGAGGGCTGGAGCGGCTCTGCTATGAGGACAGGCTGCAAGAGTTGGGGCTTTTCAGCCTGGAGAAGAGAAGGCTTCAAGGAGACCTTATAGGAGCCTTCCAGTATCTGAAGGGGGCCTTCCAAGGATGGTTTTCCGTCTTCTATGATTTGCCTATTGCATTAGCTGTGGTGCAGGGAGGGCATTTCCCTTCCACAGTTTAAGAGCTGGTGGACCTCTGATGAAGGTAAAATAGTCTATAATAGTGGATTTTTTAAGTGTGCCTAGATCTGGTTTCATACATAGCCGGGTCTAGGAAGATGAGAGGACAATCACTCCTGGTAGAGAAGGAAGGGCAGGAGCAAGTAGTGACATTGAGAGCCCTTACACTGCAAGTGAAGCTGGCAGAGGGATAAAGCAGATTGCTGGCCTGTTGCCATTCAGGCAGAATTCAAATCATTCAAATCAGTGGAGCTACCCTGTGTGGACTCCCATATTGCAAAAAAAAAAAAAAGGCATGTTATGGCTGTGGCAAATGTTGCTTAGGAATCAGGGTAACCTGCAATGTTCACAGACCATAGAATGATCTCAGGAAGGAGTGAGAGTGTTTGAGTGATTAAATGTATTTCTAAACTTGTTTCATAAAAGTTTCTGCTCTAGATCAGCATTTAATCTCTATTCATAGAAGCCAAGACTGGTTATAGGTCAGGGGAATTAACCAAGAGCATTAAGCATTCCAAATCAAAGTGAGGAAGTGAAAGATTTCCTCTTAATGGGGACAGAGGCTTCTAGGATATTTCCCAGGGAGACAGCTGCAAAAGTGAAATCTGCTTCAGGATCTGGCAGCTACCTGTCATGCTAGGAGCAGTTTATGTTTTCTGGGACATTTGCACTGTGTAGGCACATTTTGGGGATGTCTTTTTCTTGGCTTAAATGCAGTTCTGAAATGTCATCCTCTCACAGTACCAAAAGTCTGAATTAGTCTGGTATCCTTTTCATTTGTAAATGAGACCTAAGCTTGTGATCAGACAGAGAAGTAAAGGCAAAGCACAAAGCACAAACCTTCCCATCCCCCCAAAAACCAAAACCCCAAGAGAGAAAGGAGACCAGTGCCAAGTGGCATCCCTCAGGGGTCAGTGCTGGGACCAGTGCTGTTTAACATCTTTGTCAGTGACATGGACAGAGGAATTGAGTGCACCCTCAGCAAGTTTGCAGATGACACCAAGCTGTGTGGCACAGTCGACTTGCTAGAGGGCAGGGATCCATCCAGAGGGACCTGGACAGGCTGGAGAGGTGGGNGTTAGGAGGAAGTTCTTTCCAGTGAGGGTGGTGAGACACTGGCACAGGTTGCCCAGGGAGGTTGTGGCCGCTTCCTCCCTGGAGGTGTTCAAGGTCAGGCTGGATGAGGCCTTGAGTGACCTGTGCTAGTGGGAGGTGTCTCTGCCTATGGCAGGGGGTTGGAACTGGATGATCTTTGAAGTCCCTTCCAACCTTACCATTCTCTGATTCTATGGTTCTATGAATGTATGTGAGCTTGACATATTCAGTTCACACAGTCTATACTGTCTGTGATAAAGCTAATGTAACTCTGCATGGCACTCATGCCCTTGATCCCCTCTGTACAGCCTAGGGGTCACCAAGTGGCCAGTTTTGCTCGTGAGCATACTCACAGGACTCTTGCTGGTAGTTAATGAGAGCTCTGCTCACAAGGCAGATCAATGGCAAAAATGTGGCTGAGAGCTTATTAAACAGATCTGCTAGAATAGATTTGTCTCTTCTCATTATCCCATGGCATAATTCCTCAGGAGCCTTTGTGCAGCACATTGTGCCCAGTGGCTGCCTTGCGTGCAAGTGAGTTGTTGCTCTTGCTGTTGTTGTCCAGCAAACGCTGAGTGGGTGAGAGCCTATGTTGTTTTGACACAAAAAGCATCCTTCAGCCAAGCTTGGCTTGGGGACAAAGCACTTCATCCCTGAATAAAGGCTCATCAGAAGCAGAGAGCTCTGCCTGCTCAGCCCCCACACAGCCCCAGCCCCACTGCCCGCCTTGTCGTGTCCTCTCCCTACCTGCTTCTTCACCACCCCAGAGGGGTCTGGGCTCAGGCTTCAGTAGTGAGTCTGCTTTGCTGTGGGGCTCCTTCATCTGAAAAACAAAGGGACAGAGTGAACACATCAGGTCACAACAGCTTCCTATGTTGCTAAGTTGTTGCTCACAAGACTGAAAGTATTTTCCATCCAAAGAAAGTGGCTGTGTCAGGAGCCAGTGCAAGACTGTTCTCCAGCTGTTTCTATAATAAAGGGCAAACTTATAAGGTGCCAGGTGCTGCAAGAACAGGAGTTTGTGCTTCATTGTACTTTGAATTGCATTTTTCCATTCAAAATGTCTGTGTAGGTTTTAGACCCATGGACCATGGGTCTTTACCTGCTGAGGTAGGGGAAGGGAAAAGAACTAGCAGGTAGGGTCCCAGCAGGGCTATCTTTTGATACAGAGATTGCTGTGGTAAGCCACTTTGTCAATTTTTCTCACCTAGGGTAGGGACAGCCTTAATGGGGATGGAATTTGAATGTAATCCTTTCACATCCTTGGGTATTGCCAGTGGGGGGTTATAGACTCCTGTTCCCCTCCCTAATTAACACCTCATCTCTGCTATTACAGTACACCTCTCTGCTGACTCTCTAGACCTCTCTTGCTCACACAAGAGACGTAGTTCAGAGCTGCACATGAATCTGTGAGAACTGGGAGTGTGACTGCACTCTGGTCCCACTTCCACAAGGGTACCAGCTGTTTACCTTAGTGCTGCTACTTCTGGGTGGTAAACTGACTGTGAGGATGAAGTCAAACAGTAGCATTACACATTTTCTAATCCTATTCAGAGTGCTTCCTGGGATCTCCATCCCATTTAAATGCTGTATCCAGCATCAGGGTGAGAACAGCAAATAAGGTACTGCAGAAGAATAAAGAATTCCCAGCAGAATCACCACACAGGCTCTTGATAAAAAATTCTGGTGTTCAAAGATGTGAGACATTTTCATTCTAATATCAAAACTTAGATGATGCTTCTTACAAATGCATTGGTTTCAACATCTTCAGTCCTGAAGGGTCAAAGGGTTTGTCAGTATGAGCCACTCATGGTGAGTTTTCACCTGATGTTCTCTCTACTTGCAGTTTAAGAAATGTTTTCATTCAAAAGATTCTCAGCTCAAATGGCAATTTCACCCACCATTGCACACACTCCAAACAGGTGGGTGAAGCTGGCTGGAGGATGCAAAAAGTTGCAAAACACTGAGAATCACAGAATCACAGACTGCCAGGGTCTGGGAGGGACCTTGTAAGATCATCCAGTCCAACCCCCCTGCCAGAGCAGGATCACCTAGACCAGATCACACAGGAACACATCCAGGCAGGTCTTGAATATCTGCAGAGAGGGAGACTCCACAGCCTCCCTGGGCAACCTGTTCCAGTGTTCTGTCAGCCTCACAGGGAAGAAATTTTTCCTCATGTTTCCACAGAACTTCCTATGCCTCAACTTCCACCCATTGCCCCTTCCCTGTCATTGGGCATCACCCAGCAGAGCCTGGCTCCATCCTCTTGGCACTCACCCTTTACATATTTATAAACATTCATGAGGTCACCTCTCAGTCTCCTCTTCTCCAAGCAGCAGAGCCCCATCTCCCTCAGGCTCTCCTCACAAGGAAGATCTTCCACTCCCTTCATAATTTTTGTGACTCTGACCTAGACTCTTTCAAGCAGTTCCCTGAGATCATTCTTGAACTGAGGGGCCCAGAACTGGACATGATATTCCAGATGCAGCCCCACCACGGCACAGTAGAGGTGGAGAATCTCTCTTGACCTGATAACCACAGCCCTTCTAATCCACCCCAGCATAGCATTGGCCTTCCTGGCCACAAGAGCACATTGCTGGGTCATCGTCAACTTTCCACCCACTAGGACCCTCAGATTTTCCCTTTTCCCTTTCACTGCTCTCCATCAGGTCAGTCCCCAACCTATACTGATCCCTGGGGTTGTTCTTTCCCAGGTGCAAGACTCTACACTCATCTCACTTTCCTGATAGTATATTTCTGACTATGTTTATTCAGGAGATAAAACACTTGACAAGAAAGAAATAGGCATTCAGGACAGCCACTGTCCCCTGCTGCTGCAAAGTTCTTTCAGGCAGTCTGCAGGAAAGAAGCAACATGAGAATAGAAAGCAGAATGTGGGATGAGGGAGGGAAGGAGAGGAATTACTTAGTTTGAAGCAGGCAGAACTCTGATTGTGTCCAGAGGAATCCAAGCTCAGAAAACACAGTAGAAATACATATAAGAAAAAGCACACTCTAGACATGGTCTGTCCCTGCAGAAAAGCATATTTCTGTGCAAGCCTATAGACGGCAGTGCCACAGTGTCAGGGTCAGAAGTACAATAACCACAATGCCCCTAAGCAGTAAAAAGCTGAAAGCTGCATACCCTGAACTCTGTTCCTTAGTGGAATCCAGTGAAAAGGGAAACTGTCAGACACTCTGTCATGAAACAAGAGGCATTGCAAAGTTCTGCAAAGGTAAAGTCTGGCAAGGTGTACAAAGGGGCCACATGCAGCCAATTCCAGAGGAACAAATGTATGCTAAACAAGTACTAGACAGGAACAGAGCAGAAGGGAGGCCAGCATTACTGGAAGTGTTGATTCCCAGGAGCATCACATGAGTGTCCTTCCCTCACCTTATACACACCCAGTGTCTTGCAAGCAAGGGCAATGGAGGCTTTTATCAAGGGGCCTGAAACACCAGCTTCTTCATCAACCAACAGCAGCACTGGGTCAGGGTGAAGACACACATATGTACCCACCAAAAGAAGGAGGATTTGCAGCAGAAGCCCAGGACTGAGCTGCCACTGCAGTAGCATCAGCCTTTTGTGTCTCACTGCAGCACAGGAGGTTCCAACTTAACAGGAGGAAGAACTTCTTTACTGTAATAAGGGTCACAGAGCACTAGAACAGGCTGCCCAGAGAGACTGTGGAGTCTCCTTCTCTGGAGACTTTCAAGCCCTGTCTGGATGCATTCCTGTGCAATCTGAGCTAGATTGTATGGTCCTGCTCTGGCAGGGGGGTTGGACTCAATGATCTATGGAGGTTCCTTCCAACCCCTAACATCCTGTGATCCTGTGATCCCAGGTCAGCACCAGCAAATTGCAGAGCTGGCAACAACCTGATTGTGCTCCAAAGTGTGCCAGTGCGCTGAACCACATCTGGTAACACTTCTGCATCTCACAGCAGTGGTGGGAAGGTAAAAGCATTAAATGTGTGAAACACAGAACACCAGTGACAGGAGTCAAGAAACAGATAGGGCATCTAGTTTGAAGCAGCTTCTGGAGCTCTTACAGCACTAAATATGCCCATTTTAATTGTCTGTAATACTGCTAACAAACACATCCATTCCTATAGTTCCACTCCTCTGCCTTTTTTTTCTGCCTTTAAGTGCTTCACAATTACCTGTGTTTGCAGTGGCATTTCATTCCTGCCTTCCATTTCTATGTCTATGCTGCCATTTCAGTTGAGGTTCTCAAAAGGTGAGGCATCTTTAGGGACATCCCACTTGTTCTTGTATGCAATAAGTTTCTTTTGTAAGCTTTCCTGGATTATTTTCACATCCTATCAGTTCAGCAGAATAAATAATTCATTCTCTGACTATAGGAATATCACATGAAGTATAGGTGGTGTTGATTCTTGTGCTTTAACATGTAAAGAAAAAAAACTATAAGGCCACCACATGTACAAAATATAAAGTGTTATGCAGATGCTTTTAGTTTTTAAGCTATTTTCCCATGTTACAATGGTTACACTGAAGAAGTTTTATTTTTTGTTTGTTTGTGACAGTGAATATGCTTATCATGGTGCTTGTAAAATGCTGGATTAAGTCTGTTTCCTAGCTGACTTGCTGAAGCTTCAAGTTCAGTGAGGGGCAGACAAATAGTTTAATGCTAGTGGCCAAGTCTTTGTACTAGCTGAGTATACTTAAGCCACAGCAGATAAGACCTCAGCAGGTCAAATGTTTTGAAACAACATCCATACAATTGTGGTTCTTTTATCCTGTGAAGCTCAGCTTCTCTCTTCCCTCTATTCTTGTACTCTAATGATGTACTCTAATAGTGTACTCTAATAGGAGTAATGGGTTTAAACTTGAAGAGAGGAGATACAAACTAGATGTTAGGAAGAAGTTCTTTACAGTGAGAGTAGTGAAACACTGACAAAGGTTGCCCAGGGAAGTTGTGGATGCTCCCTCCCTGGGGGTGTTCAAGGCCAGGTTGGTTGAGGCCTTGAGTGACCTGTGCTAGTGGGAGGTGCCCCTGCCTATGGCAGGGGGTTGGAACTGGATGATCCTTGAGGTCCCTTCCAACCTAAACCATTCTGTGATTCTCTGACTCCAAAAGGCTGGCTGCCCTGGTAAGTGGGACTGCTCCCACTGAGCCTGGCCCTGGGAGTCAGCTGTGCAGAAGTGCAGAGTGTGATTTGCACGAGGTAAACCATGCTAGAGGCAAATTTTTCAATGTGAGGGTGACAGAACACTGGAACAGGCTGCCCAGGGGTGTTGTGGAGTCTCCCTCTCTGGAGATATTCAAGACCTGCCTGGATGCATTCCTGTGTGATCTGGTAGGGGATCCTGTTCTGGCAGGGGGGTTTGGACTGGATGAGGTCTCTTCCAGCCCCTGATATTCTGTGATTCTGTGAACTTCTTTCTCAGTTGCTGTAAAGCGAGGTCCACACTCCTCCATCGCACTCAGCAAGGTGCCACATAGGCAACACCCACCAAAAAGGGAGAAAGAATTCAAAATAAAGAAGTCCTATTATTCTTTGAATAGCAATGTTAGCAAGGTAGATAACACTTCTGATCTAGAAATGACCCCACACTCTTAATGCATTTTAGCATTTGGCTGTTCTCAACTGCCCTGCTGAATAGAGAACCAGAGAAATGTGATCTGCCTCATTCATTACTAAGGCAATTTAAACTCTGAAGCCTAATTTACACATCAACATTGTTAATTATTTCATTGCTGAACATCTTAACAGAAAGAGCTCATTAATGGCTGCATATTCTGTTCAGCTGAAAGGACATCAATACCAGCAGTGGAAGCAGAATACATTATCTAGACTAAGTACCACAGCCCCTTTGTATTAAAAAGAAAAGATGTTGCTCACAGATACCAAATGGTACTAATTTATTAAAGTTATCTGCTTTCTCTGCTGTTTTGTGGAGTCCTGTAGAAGCTCTGCCTCATTCAGCAAGACACAGCCTCAGGATCCAGCATATTTTCACTACTGGGATGACAACGAACATTCTATTTTCACTCGAAGTTCTCAATTATCCATGCAAGTCATTGAATTTGTTATGACACTTAACATATTCAAATTTACAGCTTCATTCCTGCAGAGACTCTTCCAGTGAAGACAGTATCAGGATGTAACAGGGTTGAGCATACATTGGCTCTGTGTATTATGTTTGTGAAATGCTCACCTGAAGTGCAAAGACTGATAGAGTTGTTGATGCTAAAGTGTCCATAATCAAGCTTTAAAGCCACTTATCTTTTGAAATAAATGGAACCTATCCATATTTCAGCAATGCTGAAGTCTCAGTGGTGTTATCCAAGTCAACAATCCTAAACCAAAGGACTATCACCATGTCTAGTGTCCAGGAAGGGCTGCCAGCACTTACTGTGACCACAGCCGTCTGCAGCTTCTGAAATGAAAGTAGACTGAACTGCCTTGTGCTGGTGTTCAAAGTAAGAATCTGAAGTTGCCTATACCAGGACATGAGTATTACAGCTTCTCAATGGTAGGTCCTCCCAGGCTGGCTGTGAAAGTGTATTCATAGGTTTGTGTAGATAGAGCCCTAAATAGCGTGGACTTCAGGCTGTGCCTGTGGGTGAAACACCAACGCAGATTTACATAAAAACTCAATGGCAGTGCATTTGATTATGCTGTGATCAAGTCATCTTGAAGGACCACACTTGGGATGCAAAGTTGAGAGAAGGCCATGTGCTGCAGCATCGTTTCTGCCACCTTTGTGTTCCTCCACACAGCACTCTGCATCCTTGTACAGCATCTTTGCAGGAGGCTCCAGTTCTAGGTGCAATGGACTGCAGGATCCCACAGCTGCTGGCACAACTGCATGTGCTGTTCAAGGTGCTTGCCTACATTTCTGTGCTTTTCTGGGCCTCAGAAGGATTCAGCCTAGACAAAGTCTCATGTTTGCATTATAAGGGTCAGAAACTATGCTTTGTGTGATGGGCAGCTCCTCATGTAGAGATCATCATTATTTTTGGAGAGATTTGCAGCCTCAAATACTCAGATACTCCAGTATCTGAAGGGGGCCTACAGGAAGGCTGGGGAGGGATTATTTGCAAGGTCTTGCAATGAGAGGACAAGGGGCAATGGGTTTCAACTGGCAGAGAGGAGATTTAGACTGGATGTTAGGAGGAAGTTCTTTACAGTAAGGGTGGTGAGACACTGGCACAGGTTGCCCAGGGAGGTTGTGGCTGCTCCCTCCCTGTAGGTATTCAAGGCCAGGTTGGACAAGGCCTTGAGTGACCTGTACTAGTGGGAGGTGTCCCTGCCTATGGCAGGGGGTTGGAACTGGATCTTTGAGGTCCCTTCCAACCTTACCACTCTATGATTCTATGATGAATCATAAGCCTCACTGACTGACCCTTGCACTGTTTCGTGGGTGAAGAGAACAGGCATTATTTTTTCTACTTCTTTTGGTCAGTAATTTTAATCTCATTCCCTCCACTCTCCCTTCATCTTCTTTGATGCTGCACTGCTTGGCAGGTAGACTGATCTTCCTTTTATGGGAAGTGTACTTCTTCAAAACCCAGAGATAAGACTGAATGCACCTCTATGAATCCTCTATGCTTCCTTAGTAAAGGAAAGAAGCCTGGGCTAGAGCAGCATAGGCAGGAGGTGGCTTTTTTATCTCTCAGAGAAGAGGGTTGCCTAGCTTTGCAATATATCTTTTTTGTTTCTTCAGAACAGCCACAAAACAGATACCCCAGTGGGATCTGAAGGATTCTCTTCTCAAGAGAAGCACCAAGAATTACAAGAAGTTTTTTGCCTTCTCTCAATTACTTCAACTGTATTACTGATCTATTACAGTAATTTTCTACCAGATTTTTTGCTATATAACCAAAAAGCATTTGGCATAGGTGCTTGCCACTGGGAAAAAAAACCACCCACTATTCATAAAAGAAATCTTTTATTCAGGCTTCAGATTTAATTTTCAATAAATATCACAGCTTTGCCTTGGCAATGGTCAATTTGTGGTAGAGCTTAATGTTTGTGATAATTGTTTGTTTTGCTAGGACTATGAGGGAAGGGAGAAAGAGGTATTATTGCTGTACTAAATAGTTAACAGAGGGTACAAAAGGCTGCCTTTGGATCTGATAGAAGAACTGCTAACTGCATAAGACTCTGTGAAACTTGCAGCTGATCAGCACAGGTCTGAGTTGTTTGTGAGTAGGTTCCATTAAACCTGCAAAAACACAGCACTCTTCCAGAGCTTCCTTGACCTGCTGACAGTGCATCTGTTTGCAGATTGGCTTAACTCTGTTTTCCACATGTTTTTGAACCCAGCCTGAAGCTAAGCTCAGGGACATAACTGAACAACACTTTGTGAGTCACAACTTTTGTGATTCATTGCCTTCAACAGTGCAAACCAGATCTGCATTTAATGATGTTGGGAAACAGACCTGTTTGAGTGGGACTGGCTGATGTAACATATTGAAGGACCATGTTGTGGCTCAGAGGACATGCACCCACGGACAAGGAAACTGCAAACCTTTTGGTTACTTCCTCTTGACTAAACAAAGTCACAGGGGAGCAGCAGTGCAAACCACCACTGTTCTTCCCTATGCTTACAAGACATTTTGCCTGCACTTTATCTGCAATAGAACTGCACCAGTCCAAACAATGCCTATAAATGTTATTTGTGCAGTAGAGGCCTTTTGGATTGCTCATTATCACAGAATCACAGAATTTGGGTTGCTCATTATCACAGAATCACAGAAACATTCCACTTAGAAAAGCCTCTCAGGATCACCAAGTCCAACCAATAACCCTACTCTACAAGGTTCACCCTAAACCATATCTCTAAGAACCACATCCAAACAACTTTTAAACACCTATAGGGTTGGTGACTCAACCACCTCCCTGGGCAGCCTATTCCAATGCCTGACCATTCTTGCTGGGAAAAAATGTTTCCTAATGTCCATTTTAAACCTACCTAGTTGCAGCTTGAAGCAGCCAACAGCTTTTATTACAGTCAAGTGGTGGAAATCAGAAAACATTAATAATAAAAAAAAGTATCACATTTTTCTCCAGTAAATTCTTCTTTTAAAAATTCATAGAATCACAGAAAGGCAGGGGTTGGGAGGGACCTCTGGAGATCATGTAGTACAACCCCTCTGCTAATGCAGGTACACCTGGATAAAATTGCAGGTTTCATTACAGCAAAATATTAGATCCAAGGCTTCTTATCTAAGATTCAGCTTCATTAATCTGTTTTATTCCATGGGTCTAAATATGAATCTGTAGGCCAAACCATGCTGAATGGAGAGGAAATTCAGCTGCAGTTGCTGAATTCCAAATTGCAGCCACAATGAATGGAGAGTCAGAAGGATCTTGTCTGATATTCTGCATCATTGTGGCTACAGTAGCTTCCTAGGTTTATTGCTACCTGACCCCCCTCACCACTGGCATAATTTCTTATCTGATTTTGAGTTCAGAATTTCCAGTGCTGGAAAATCAACCCTTCCTTCTATGAGTTATTTGTTCAACAGTTTTGATCTTTGCTTGATCTTCCAGCCACAGGATTCTTTTTCATTTTTTTTTTTCTTTGAAGAGCTTTGTGTCACAAGTAGCTGTTCCACCAGGGAGGTATTTGCAGGCCATGGTTAAGTTGCCTCTCAAGCTCATTTATGATGAAGTCATCATAGCCCTCTCACTGAGGGTTAAACAATCTTGCATTTGGTGGAGGGAACAAAAACACACAGAGTTCCTACAAAGTAACAAACAGAGCTATAAATTTGAGCCCTTGCAGTGACCTCACATTAACACATATCTACATCATAGAATCACAGACTCATAGAATGGTAAGGTTAGAAGGGACCTCAAGGATCATCTAGTTCCAACCCCTTGCCATAGGCAGGGACAAATCAAGCTCAGGAAAAAAAAAAAATCTTATCATAGAATCATAGAATGGTAAGGTTGGAAGGAGACCTCAAGGATCATCTAGTTCCAACCCCCTGCCATAGGCAGGGACACCTCCCACTAGCACAGGTTACTCAAGGCTTCATCCAACCTGGCCTTGAGTATGCTGGGAGGGAGCATCCACAACCTCCCTGGGCAACCTGTTCCAGTACCTCACCACCCTCACTGTAAAGTAACATTAGATGTGTTTTCCAAAAGAAGACAAAATAAGATTAAAAAAACCTCAAAACATAAAAAACCCAAACAAAACCAAACCAACCAAACAAAAAACCCACACACCCCAAAAAAAACCCAAACAAACAAACAAACCCTACACCAAAAACCCAAACCAACAAAAAAAAAACCCCACAAAAACCAAAACACAAACCAGTGTTAGGAAACCAGGAGTCCAGACTGTCAAAAATAGGATTTATTGCCATTTTAATTTTTATATGGATTTGCTCAGATTGGTCTAAAGATTATAATTTAACTATCAGAACCAAATGAATGCATCATGTCCTATAATAAAAGTGATAAACTATGACTCAAATATTTTTGAGAGGGGAGTTTAAGTCTCTTAAGTAGCACAGTGGAGTAAAAAAAAAAACCACCAAACAGCTGTATGCAAACCTGACACAACACTTTTAGTGAACAAGGTAAGTTGATCAGAGGGGACAGAATTTCCACATGTTCACAAGGTCCCTTGAAGCTGTGGATATCTTCCAAGGCTCACAAGACACTTTCTTTTTTTTCTGGACTGGACTTTGTGGTCCTTGCTGGCTCTAATCAGAATCACCCAATTGTACATTAGCCTACTCTCACCCACAAACAGCAAATACAGGGAAATTAATGTTAACTGAATTTACTGCAGGTTTGGTTTAAGATTTGGGCAAAGGTTGGGGTCAGTTCTCACTTTGCCTGCACTAGTTCTCTGCCCTGGGTGTTAAAGCCTCAGAAATAATCAGTAACCCTTGTGTGCTCTCAGCTTGTTTTGAACTGCTTCTGGCCTGAGCAAGGGGCATTTTTCCACGGGTGAGCAAGTGAGATGGCTCAGCAACAAACACCTACCTACGGCCACAGTTGTTCTCTGGCTGCTCAGTCACTGTAGCACGTATTGCCAGGGGGAAGATGCTGCTGGATTTTGCTTCTGATACTAAGTGTACTTACTGTGTAGGAAATTTACTGACCCTCTAGACTATATCCTCACTCTGACCTAGGCAGTAGTATAGAAAGCTAGTTGCAATATTGGAGTATTGTTCTCTGCTTTTTTGTGTGTGAGAAGAAACAAAAGTAGTGACCACTCAAGCAGTGTGGCCAGCAGGAGCAGGGAGGTCATTCTCCCCCTGTACTCTGCACTGCTTAGGCCANCTCAAGCCAGAGACAACTGGTAATATGTGACATCTGGAAGTAGCAAGGATTAACTGGATAATTATTATCTGCATTCTACAGAGGGAAAATCCGAATAACAAAGCATTTGAAGACTTGTTCAAACTTAAATCTTAGTTCAAAGAACCTGAAACAGACTCTAGTTCCCATTCCTCCAATTAATTTTCATGATGAACTGATATTCTATAATGCATTCTTACATAAGTATGGCAATCAGTTTAACACACATGGTAGGTTTTAAACCAATGGAGAAGATTTTTTTCCAGCATATCTTTTTGGTGCTCATCAAGCACTTGGGGATCTTTTTTTCAAGGCTTGGGATTCTGTCAGGCATTCAGCTACAAGGAAACAGAACTCAATTAGAGGGACAGTGGATCTCAAATCTCACCCTACAAGGAAACAGAACTCAATTAGAGGGACAGTAGATCTGAAATCTCACCCTACAAGGAAACAGAACTCAATTAGAGGGACAGTGGATCTCAAATCTCAACCTACAAGGAAACAGAACTCAATTAGAGAGACAGTGGATCTCAAATCTCACCCTACAAGGAAACAGAACTCAATTAGAGAGACAGTGGATCTCAAATCTCACCCTACAAGGAAACAGAACTCAATTAGAGAGACAGTGGATCTCAAATCTCACCCTACAAGGAAACAGAACTCAATTAGAGAGACTGTGATACTGTGTGATACAATAGATCTGAAATCTCACCCTACAAGGAAACAGAACTCAATTAGAGAGACAGTGGATCTCAAATCTCACCCTACAAGGAAACAGAACTCAATTAGAGAGACAGTGGATCTCAAATCTCACCCTACAAGGAAACAGAACTCAGAGAGACAGTGGATCTCAAATCTCACCCTACGAGGAAACAGAACTCAATTAGAGAGACAGTGGATCTCAAATCTCACCCTACAAGGAAACAGAACACAGAGAGACACTAGATCTCAAATCTCACCCTACGAGGAAACAGAACTCAATTGGAGAGATAGTACATCTCAAAGATAACCATCAGGAACTAGCAAGCCCACAAAACTTTGTATATATGGAGCTCACTCAGAAACAGGGATGAATTACCCAGGAACAGGATTAAATTTGTTTCTGAGTGATTACTTCTGTTGTAGTACACTTCAGGTCTCTGCACTTTGGTAAATGGAGGTGAAGAATAATGGCTCCAGTTGTGCAAAGGCCCACAGAGAGCCAATTGAGAGAAACAGGAGCATGTTGTCTGGGGTGTGCTATAGGTCTTCTTTGGACTGGTTTTGCCCAGGTTTCCAGTTCTGGCCTCAAAATCCACCATAACTTAATCTCTTTTACAGCCCTTAGCCCTGTGCAGCATCTATAGCAGCAATGGTGGGAAGCTCTCTAGAGACATCGATCCCTGTGTACAAAGATGCTGGGCAGCATATCCTTTAATCTTCTCTGAAGCACAAATGTATTTATATGTCTGACTGAAGAACAGAAGGTGAGCACAATGGAGGAGCAGAGAAGTGCTTTGACCCACCAGTAGCAAGCACAGGGTACACCCATCAACTGTCCTGCTACACTGAGACTTACATTTACATTGCCTGAGGTGTACATATCCTGAGAAAGCCAAACAATGCTTGCTACAGGGACAGCTTTGATATCCCTACTAACTTCGAAGTGTTGATACTTTCATAGTATTGCAGTTCAGTGTCATGTTAGTAAAGCCAAGGACACATCTTTATAAGAAAATGTAGTCTATTATGCTTGAGCTATCATGCTGTAATTGAATTTGATCTTTTTCTGAGTACTTGATTGTTCTCCCTTTCATTTTCCTTGCTAAGGAGTCATTTGGCCTGGAAATAAAAAGGAAATGAGGCTGATTAGAAGCAAAAGGGTTTTGGAGAGTTACTGTCTACCTGTGCTCAATTTAGATCATACTTCCATTAATTTCTGACAGCTCAATGACATAGCAAGGAACTGATCCTACTCTCTGTTTAAGACAGTGGAAAATCTCACTCCATCCTCAGGGTTTGCTGGCTGAAGAAAAGAAAAATGAAAGGACACATTTAGCTGGTGCAAGCAATGGTTTCATTCCCAGAGAACAGGAAAAATCAATTGACAACAGCCTGACCTCTGTTGCAAACATCTGTGGGGAAAGAAAGCGAATTCCAAGTTGTGTCCTTTTTTTAGTTAGGTTCATTTAAAGTTACAATGTCAGTCGCATGTGGGTTCACAGAAAGAAATGAAGCAAACCTTTATTTCTGTCCTTTACAGTTGAGCTGTATGGGGGATGTAAATGGATGTCTGCATAATGCCATCGCTGTCTGGCTCCTGGGTGCAACCCTCGAAACTGCTCCAAGCCCGTGCTATTCTACACCTTTGTTTTACAACGGGTGGTAGAAGCAGAGTGATAATGGCCTGATAATCACAGATTCACAGAACTTTAGAGGTTGGAAGAGTTGGCAGGATCACCTAGGGTAGTTTGCAGAGGAATGCATAATGAGGGCAGTGATTGTTTGCCATTTAGAAACTGAACAGAAACTGAAACAACTTGAATAAATAGACTCTGGTTACATCAGGGGTGTGATTAGGGCTTATCAGTGGGTTTCTTCTGGCTGTCATGACAGGAGCTAAAGGTGACTGGGTCAATTTATGTAGGTCAGATGAACTCCATATGCAGTGTATGTCCACTGCATCAGAGCCAGTCCTCCACCATCGTAACAGCGTCTGAGTCTCAAGGAAGCATCCAGCACTGGATACCATAATGGGGTGGTTCTCAGCACTGTGTCAGAAAATCACTTATGATGTGGTTGCAAAAACAATTATGACATCATTTGAGTGACTGCAGTCTGGGTTCACCCAGTGTTAGCAGGACTTGCCAGAGTTTGTTTGGTTAGGCAGTGTTGGTGGCAGGCATCTTATCCCTCCCTGCTCTTGCTGCCAGCCACCCTGGTTCCAGTACATTCATACATACATACATAGGATACTATCATAGAATCATAGAAGGGTAAGGTTGGAAGGGACCTCAAGGATCACCTAGTGCCACCCCCCTGCCATAGGCAGAGACACCTCCCACTAGCACAGGTCACTCAAGGCCTCGTCCAGCCGGGCCTTGAACCCTCCAGGGAGGGAGCAGCCACACCCTCCCTGGGCAACCTGTTCCAGTGTCTCACCACCGTCACTGGAAAGAACTTCCTCCTAACATCCAGTCTAAATCTTCCCTCTGCCAGTTTAAACCCATTGCCCCTTGTCCTGTCATTACAAGACCTTGTCAATAGTCCCTTCCCAGCCTTCCTGTAGGCCCCCTTCAGATACTGGAAGGCTACTATGAGGTCTCCTCGAAGCCTTCTCCAGACTGAAGAGCCCCAACTCTATAAACATGCATGTTGCCATTAAGACATGACTTGAGGATATTCTTGGCACAGATAAACTTTAAAACTTCATCCTACCCAAGAAATAAATTGTGAGACTTGAGTTGTAAAATCCTTTGCAAACATATTTGTTATCTGGATTGGTGCTGTTTGCCTTGGTCAGCTGTGCAGCAACATTCTACTTTGGGTGGAGATGTAAATCAAATTTCTTCGCTCCAGTTTCTACTCACAAGACAGGTTTTATGGGAAGCATGAATAAGGCCTGTGTGGTGCTTGCATTCTGGCTTTGCTTTTTTCTAAACATTTCACAGTTTGATATTTGATGGTGTGGTTATTAGCAAGACTTGCACAAAATGGTTAGCACATGGTGTCCAAAAGTTCAACATAAAGATTCAGTACTGTTTAATATGCAACTACTTGCATGCCTACTGAGCATTATTTGTTGGTCCTTTGCCTCTGCCGTTGTGGATTTTCTCTAGCTTTGAATCTTGAGGAGTAAGGGAAGAAGAATAAGGGAATAGGAGATGTCCCTGCCTATGGCAGGGGGTTGGAACTAGATGATCTTTGAGGTCCCTTCCAACCTTACCATTCTATGATTCTATGACATTTCACTGTATCTGGTCATAGCACTAAGAAAAAGGGCACTTGTTAAATTTAAAAGCATTTAACGTGCTACTAAGTGTAAACAGTCACTGCATCTCTGGAAAGCATTTGCTCCTTTTATTCCCTTACAAGTATTCATTTGCATTCAAAGTAATCTAATCAGATGTGGGAATGCTAGTTGGTTGCATGCCCTTTCATAGCTATGTATCTCCCTGATGAAAGTTCCCAGTTGTGCTTAGAGAGCCAGAGATTCAGTTTTTCTGTTCCTTCAAAAGATACACCCAGCATGCAGGTGGTCTTGCATCCGGCTGTCCACAAAACTTTAAAGCAGATGTAGCATAACCAGTCTTCCATCATTACCACTGAGGCTTTCAGCAGGGTTAATTGATTTATGAATTGTGGCTGTGGTCCAAGAAGAGCCTGTATTTCTCTTCCAAAGTAACTAGAAGAGCATTCTTAGTGAAACGATAGAATATGATCCTAAGCCACCCAAATTTGGCAACAATCAAACAGATATGGAGATTGTGACGGAATTGAAGAAGTCTGCTGCCATCAGCCTCACCACAAGGCTGCTGCCAAGATATAGGAGATTCACAACCAAGTATATACAGCAGTAGATATAAAAGAAAAGAAAAATACATTGAGCAATGTTTTATGAAGCTGCTTCTTCTTTTTCTTCTTTTTCTTCTTCTTTCTTCTTTTTATTTTTCTTTTTCTTCCTTTCTTCTTTTTCTTTCTTCTTTCTTTCTTCTTCTTATTATTATTATTGTTATTACTGCTACCATTATTACTACTATTACTATTATTCCTATTCCTATTCCTATTATAATTATTGCTACTATTAATACTATTCCTACTGTTTATTCCTATTATTATTTTTTCCCCCTAAACTTTTCAAAACTTAGAAAAGAAAACTTCAGAAAAGATCTAAAGATCTGCTGAGTGCTGATTAAGGTGTGCAATATACACTTGTGTATATATATATATATATATATATATACTCTCACCTCTAGTGGGAGGTGTCCCTGCCTATGGCAGGGAGTTGGAACTAGATGATCTTTGAGGTCACTTCCAACCTAAACCATGATGCTATGATTCTATATCTGCAGATACTTCTATAAGTCTTATTTCTGCTCAGTGTTTCTGGATTGAAATGTGGGGAAGGGTCAGGTTGCTAATGGAATACATGGCACAGATATAATCTAAGTTTTGCAGCAAGAGATTTGGAAAGTGTCCAGATTGCCTTTTTCCTGTGCTATTTCAGTTATAGACTGAGTGGGTAAGTCTATCAGCTTGCCCTAATGAGGTAAAACCAGAGATTCACAACATGCAGTAGCAATCCCGTTGCTGCAAGAGGACAAAGGGGCCAAAGATTGTGAACATTGTCACCTTAGACAAGCCTGGGAGGAGAAGGAGGTGCCAGATCTATTGGTAGAGTGTCTTTGGAATTGGATGTGAAATGCCCCTCTAAACTCTGAGGCAAAGCCCTGGACTGAAACTGTGGAAATGGGCTGAAACTACCTCAGGATATGGCCACTTTGCAGTTGAGTTTCATGCTACAGTTGTACCTGCAATGCAGGATCCTACAACAGGCACATCGTGAAGGAGGAGCAACCTGAGCATGACAACCTGGGGCTTTTTTGGTCTGGTGAAGAGAAGACTGAGAGGGGATCTAATCAATGTTTATAAATATCTGAGGGCTGGGTGTCAAGAAGGATGGGACAGCCTCTGCTCACTTGTGCCCTGTGATAGGACAAGGGACATTGGATGTAAGCCAATGTCCAGGATGTAAACCAATGGCCCAGGAAGTTCCACCTCAACATGAGGAAGAACTTCTTTACTGTAAGGGTCACAGAGCACTGGAACAGGCTGCCCAGAGAGGTTGTGGAGTCTCCTCTGGAGAATTTCAAGACCCATCTGGATGTGTTCCTGTGCAATCTGAGCTAGGTTGTATGGTCCTGCTCTGGCAGGGGTGTTAGACTCAATGATCAGTGGAGGTTCCTTCCAACCCCTAACATCCTGTGATCCTGTGATCTTTTATGGTCTATCCATGTCTCCCACAGATTAATGCCCAGTTACTTCTTTGCAAAGAGTCCTCCCAAAACTGTGGAGTATGGAAAGTATTAAGCAATGCTTATCAAGGTGGAAAGTTACTCTGCAGTTCATGTGTGAAGTGATATCCTGAATATGTCAACACCCATATAACCTGTGATAAGAACTTTATTTCCTTCACTTGTACCAGCTGTTTCTCACATGGCTTTCAGAAGTTGATGTGGTAATAAAATTCTTGTATGTGGAGCATACAAGAAGATCAGAAGATCAGGCTGGTGGGCAGAGTATTGCTAGAAAGTTTTTAATTTCCTCTTCAGGACAAAATTGCAGTGATCGAAGTGGAAGAATCTGAAATCCTCTTGCCCCTACAATTGCTGTATTATCTGAAGGAAATATGAACCAAAGGAAGACTGCAAAAACTACTTATAGCTAAATAACTTCACCATAGAACAGATACTCCCTTTTCATAGCACTGCCTTGTATGCTTCTAGAGAAAAGATGATACAAGATAGAGTATTTCCTTTTAAAATTTGACATCCCTGAAGGTCACTGCTGAAGAGTTTTGATTCCAACATAATGAGCAAGTTTCTAGAGGCAGTAGCAACTCCAAGTGACTCAGTTTCTGACATCTTGACTCGAGGTCCTGTATAATTCCTTTGCACATGGTTATGTGTTGCTTTGCCCTCTGCAAGGCTCCTAAAGAACAGGTCAGTGCGTTCCTGTCCAAGAGCTAAAGTGCTCAAAATTTCTGGTTGCTTCATAGAATTGTCAGGGCTGGAAGAGATATCAAGGATCATCTGGTTCCAACCCCTCTGCCATGGGCAGGGACACCTCACACTAGAGCAGGTTGCTCAGAGCCACATCCAGCCTGGCTTTAAAGACCTCTAAGATGGGGCTTCCACCACCTCCCTGGGCAACCTATTCCAGAGTCTCACCACCCTCCTGGTGAAGAACTTCTTTCTAACATCCAACCTGAATCTACCCACTTCTAGATTTGTTCCATTTCCTCTAGTCCTATCACTACCTGACATCCTAGTAAGTCCCTCCCCAGCTTTCTTGTAGCCCCCTTCAGATGCTGCAAGGCCACAAGAAGGTCTCCTCAGAGCCTTCTCTTTTCCAGACTGAACAACCCCAACTCTCTCAAGCTGTTTCCATAGGAGAGGAGCTGCAGCTCTCTGATCACCCTCGTGGCCCTTCTCTGAACACGTTCCAGCATGTCTAGCTTCTAACAACTCAGCCATGATGAATGTACATAATCAAAGTAAATATTTACATAAAATGTTCTTTTGACACATTAAGGATATAATGAGAGCATTTTACTGACATAGTGATTTTAAAAAATGAAAGCCACCTCCAGAGCCAGCTGGAACTGAGAACTTTGTAGCATTTCAGTAATGTGTGACAACATGAAGGCAAAGCTAAAGAGAAAAAAACCCCAGATTGAATTATGACAAAAACAACTGGTGACTGAAGTAAGGTATACAGATTTCTGAGACTCTTCCAGTTATATTAATTGGATTTTAAAGATACTTTTCAGATACATGATATTTATCTTGACAGAGCCTTACTCAACAGCTCCATTGTTTCATGCACTTCACTTTGGTGCTTTGAAAAGAAAGCAAGTTTGTTCCTTTCCTCCTAACCATTCCCTCAGTAGCTGTCATTTATTTTGCAGGGAAAAAAAAATTGTATTTCTGTATGCATTTGTCTTTGTGTGCAGCTATATTTTTCTTTCAGTAGATGTATCTTGGGGCTCGGGGAATTTTGTTTGATGAAAGGGCCTCTTTTAAGACAAAATGTTTTTATCTCTTATATATCTCTAAAAAGAAAGAAAAAAAGGAATCTCTTAAGAAACTAAACATCACCATCTTTATAATGATAGCTTCCAGGCATCTGTTTTCTAGGCTGTGACCTGTAACTCTAAGTGTACAACTAGCTCTGCAGGTAGCTCTTTAGCAGTGCTAACAATGACCAGTACACTGAGGAGAGAAAGGGAAATATGTTAGCATTAGCTAACACCTCCTTTTTAAGTGTCCTTTTTGCATCTCAAGGACACCAATCCCTGTTTTTATTTAATACTTCAGGCTTTACATCAAGTGCTGTAATTGTGACAGGTCTTCTTTTAATGTCTTTCTAATCTAGAGAAAGCACATCTTGCTTTACATGAGTCTGCCTGAGATAGAGTTACATGCCTGATGGTTAAAATTTGGCTGCTCTCAAGAATACAGTGCTCTCAGCTACAACAGTGCTTCATCCTACAACTCCCTAACACATAGATAAACCTTGCAGCAGTGAATAGAGACCAGGAAGATTTAGACTGGATGTTAGGAGGAAGTTCTTTCCAGTGAGGGTGGTGAGGCACTGGAACAGGTTGCCCAGGGAGGTTGTGGCTGCTCCCTCCCTGGAGATGTTCAAGGCCNGACATCCTTACGAATAGTCGCTCCTTGTGATGGCTCTTGGTGTTTCTTTGTGTTTTCTGGGTTTGTGGTTTTATTTTTTTTTTTTTGGTTTGGTTTGGGTTTGATGTGTTTTGTTTGCTTGCTTGGCTTTTTTTTTTTTTTTTTTTTCTTTTTTAGTCTGTCTGTAAATCAGAATTTTTTTTGCAAAGAGAAAAAAATCCTTTGTTGCATAGGAAACCAAACCTCACATGTTTCACATGACAGCTCACTGCTAAGAACTTCTTAATCAGAAAGGTTTGGACTAATTATCAGCTCCTTGAAAGTGGTACTTCCTAATCTATAGAAGTCCCATGGTCTTGACTCTCTCTTCAAGACTTGATAGGTATCAGGTGAGATTATCCTCCCTAACAAAGCTCCTTATGAGGAAAATGTGATACTTCTTTTCCTCCAAAATTCATTACCCAGTTTATGCAAAACTAAAACCAGTTGCCTCTTAGTAAGGCTCCAAGATAGCTTTGAAACAGTGTAACTGTTAGGAGTCTGAGTAGGGTTTGGGTTTTTTTTTAATGGTAGTGTGGATGGGATTTGATACAATATAGGCCATACAAACTCTTTGAGCAGCTGCTTGGAAATAATTATCTTTCCATTAATGCAAATGGTGAAAAAGAAGCTGACTTATCATGCATCTCTCAAATCCAGAGAGTGCATTACGGAAACACTTATAGAACATCCTGTGCTAACTGTTTAGAGGGGGGGAAAAATTTCACAGAATGTAAAGGGAATAATTGAATATAGAGCAAGTACACTGTGTTAAGACAGGAGACACTGAGGAGTCCTGGGATCTGGGAATTGCATTAAATTACCTTAAATGAGGAGCATGCAGTGTGTTAACTAACGTTATAATAGAATTGACAGAATGCATGACTTTACTGTGGACGTCTCAGACAATTATATCCTCTTTGTGCAAAGAGGAAAGTTCTACATAAAAGGTTATTTAGAAGTTCTAGGAAGAAAAGTAGTGGTACCTATTTATAAACTGCAAAGGAATGCAAGAGCTATAACCTTAACACTAAAGTCAGAACAGAATTACTCACTGCATCACTCGACCAAGACACTTGAGAAGCCCTGTGACATTTTGTCTTCTTGGGATAGATAGGCTAGTGGGTATAGACTAGGCTGAGGAAGACATAATCTCCTTGTAGGTCATATTTGCCTTTCTTCAGAGCCTGGAGACCAGTGCCAAGTGGCGTCCCTCAGGGGTCAGTGCTGGGACCAGTGCTGTTTAACATCTTTGTCAGTGACGTGGACAGAGGAATTGAGTGCACCCTCAGCAAGTTTGCAGATGACACCAAGCTGTGTGGCACAGTCGACTTGCTAGAGGGCAGGGATCCATCCAGAGGGACCTGGACAGGCTGGAGAGGTGGGCCCAGGCCAACCTCATGAAATTCAAGAAGGCCAAGTGTAAGATCCTGCACCTGGGTAGGCACAATCCCAAGCACAAATGCAGGCTGAGTGGTGAATGGCTGAGAGCAGCCCTGAGGAAAAGGACCTTNTGGAACTAGATGATCCTTGAGGTCTCCTTCCAACCTTACCATTCTATGATTCTATGAAATGACACATGAGACTATTACCCATCCTCAAAAGCACAGTCTGGACTGGTAACATGGCCTTGGCCCCAGTCAAATGACTGATATGGCCCTGCAGCCACTCCTGCCCTCTGCATCCCCTTGGTTTTGGTCAGTCCTGGACCTTCTGACTATGTTATAATGTCATTTGTCTGTCCCTTGATGGATGGGCTTGAATTTGGGTCTAAGTCATACTCAGGTATTTTATAGAGCTAGTCTTTAGTTTTCTGCAGGGGATCTTACACACGTGCTTGTGAGTTGTTTTGTCTTCAGTGCTGTTACACTTTAAAAGAGGAGTTTTAATTGCCTGTCAGATTGGTTTATGACTTTGTCACACAATGCAACAGACTCTTTTATTTATCTACTGTGAAGCACTGAATTATCATCAAAATGAGCTGGAGCAATGATTACAAAATGGGCAATAAACAGATTACAATCAGACTCCAGTAGAGGAGAGTCATTCCAGTCGTCCCTTTGAAGAGCAAATCAATCTAACACAACATTAAAAAAATAGGGGTTGGTGCTTGTTTGGTTGGGTTTTTTTCAAACAAAGTGCTCTCTGACTGGTTTTGTTCACCTTTCTCTTTGACTTTAAGTACTAAATACTACCAGGAGCAGATTCAGGAGAAATATAAAATATTAAAAGGAGACTTGATGAAGCACTTAGTGCCAGGGTTTAGTTAATTGGAAGGTGTTAGGTGATAGGTTGGACTCAATGATCTCAAAAGTCTTTTCCAGCCTGGTTAATTCTGTGATTCTGTGACTGTCCCATTCCAGTAAGCAAATGTCTTGACCTTATGTATCTGACCTCTTGATAACTAGAAGTGAGCTTTGTCTGTCCTGCATGGCTGGGCAAAAGTAAACAGAAATTTAGTCTGGTTTAAATTCCTCACGCTCTCTGTGATGAGTATTCACTGGATATTACTAGCAGTGTAGAAAGTGATACATTTCTCTGATCTCCGTGGCTGTCAGCAAAGTCATTTGGATCTCTGAGCTGAAGCATCATATCAAAAACAAAAATAGTTGAAGAAAAATAATATATAGAGAAAGAGATGTAATTTGCAGTCCAGGTATTACAGCAACGCTGTGGAAAGTATAATAAATAATTTTTCATCTGCAGAATTTCTCAGGGAAAACCCTTGAAAATTAATTTCTTTAGAATAGGAGTTATTTTAATTATTTTCAGTGGTGCTGCTCCAGCATTCAAAAAGGAGGAGAGGGTGTTTTCAGTTTTTGATATTGACTTGTTTGATTAATTTACTAAATATACAGCACCTGAACAGATCTCTGATGACTGTATGAATCATAGAATCATAGAATCATAGAATGGTAAGGTTGGAAGGGACCTCAAGGATCATCTAGTTCCAACCCCCTGCCATAGGCAGGGACACCTCCCACTAGTACAGGTCACTCAAGGCCTCATCCAANCCTTCACTTTTCCAGGCTGAAGAGCCCCAACTCTCTCAGCCTGTCCTCATAGGAGAGCTGCTGCAGCCCTCTGAGTATCTTCATGTCCCTCCTCTGGACCCACTCCAATACTTCAATGTCCTTCAATGACTGAGTGCCTCACTGCATACTTGTAAAGCAGATGATTTATGCATCACATAATTTATACAAAAATTTTTTTTTTTTTTGAGTCATGGAACTGATTTATATGCTCTGTGCTATATAGACACTTTGTCAGTTGGGACTGTAAAACCCCCCACAGGCAATTGTCTACTATTCAGTCTTTGGCATTCACTGAAATTACACATAATTTCAGCCTGTGCATTTGCAAACTGTGCTTTGCTATTTCCATTTGAAAACGCTTTTGTGCTAAACATTTTTGACTGGTCTAAATAAATATTATCCATAATAACCCTCTATCAACCCATTACAAAACCCTGAAAGTACGCACTGCGGTTAGATTTAATCCCTGAAACAAAGCCTGTGCCTACCTCACTCACATGCTGCCTTCACAGCTGATTCTCGCAGCTGCTGAGAGTTGTGAGCAGCAGAGAAATCTAAGATTGATTTTCCTCTTGCTAAAGCTATAGGATCTGCAGTAAAATCCCATTTGAGCCACTGGGCTTTGGACATGATGAAATTCCCAAAGGACTGGCACCCTGGGAACTACAGATCAGTC
>WBNM01025028.1:12943-74427 GCA_013399055.1 Ramphastos sulfuratus
GACACAGTCTCAAGCTGTGCCAGGGGAAGTTTAGGCTGGAGGTGAGGAGAAAGTTCTTCACTGAGAGAGTCATTCCCCACTGGAATGGGCTGCCCAGGGAGGTGGTGGAGTCACCGTCCCTGGAGGTGTTCAAGGTGGGTTTGGACGTGGCACTTGGTGCCATGGTCTAGTCTTGAGGTCTGTGGTAATGGGTTGGACTTGATGCTCTTTGAGGTCTCTTCCAACCTTGCTTATACTGTGATACTGTGAAAATGGCCTGAAATAGAGCCAGGGAGGTTTAGGTTGGATATTAGGAAAAATTTCTTTCCTGCAAAGAGCAGTCAGGCATTGGAACAGGGAGCCCAGGAGGGTGGTGGAGTCACTGTCCCTGGAGGTGTTCAAGAAACCCGTGGATATGGCATTGTGGAACATGGTTTAATGGCCATGGTAGTGTTAGGCTGATGGCTGGAGTCAGTGATCTTGGAGGTGTTTTCCACCTGAAAAAGTTCTAGGATTCTATGGTTCTATAGTAAAATGCTGGACCATTAAGGCCCTTTTTGGAGGGTTGCTGCCACCTAATGTGCCTGCTTGCACAGTTTGTGCAGTTTGTTCATCCCATCTTGTTGCATCTTGCTGGCTAACCTGTGTGTAATCAGAAGAACAGAGACAAAAGGAAAGGGACCTATGGACATTGTGGCTGTCCCTCAACCTGAAACATTGATTTCTCCATTTACTTTGCTATCCAGATTCATTTGGGAGCTCTGGCATCATATTTTCTTCAGCCTGGTTGGCACGGGAGAGATGTGTGGTCTCCCCACAGCTCAGTTGGCAAGGGTCAGGCTGGGCAACAAAATTAATTCAACTTCAATGATTCCATTGCCTCTTACCTCCTAAAAGCAGACTGCCAGCAGGACTTGTAGCAGCTGTATCCTAACTTGCAGTGACAGAACAGAGTAACAACTGCAGGCCAAAGCTACACCTCTCACGTAGGAAAGGATTTGAACTCAAAGAGAATAATTATAGGGAACCATCAGGTGCTTCCTTGAGGTTCTGTATATTTTTAAATCCATCTTTGGGTTAAATTCAGTTTTCCCCTGGATTATTTAGCAAAAGGAGGGATTTTGTAGGGGAAGAGGGCCTGATGGTAGGTGTGTATTCCTCCCCAAAACTCCAAACTCACTCGGGGAGCAGAAATGAAGTGGAAGGAACCAATAATCTGAACATTCACAAAGCCTGAAATCTTATTAGTAACACTTTTTGCAGTTGCTCATTAATCCGGTTATGGTACAGACTGGTACTTACTTGTTCCCTTCTGACACACAACTCACTGAAGGGCCAGCAGCTCAGCAAAAGGAGGACCAGAGTGCCTGAACCTAGGAGAATGCTGTGGATGAAATCAGAGCAGGGTTTTATTGCTTTCAATCTGATTTTTGTCTCACCACATTCCTCTGTTGCCTTGCTGAGGGGAGCTCTGCTGTGAAAGATGATCAGAGGGTTGGAGCATCTCTCCTATGGGGACAGGCTGCACGGTTAGGGCTCTGCAGTCTGGAGAAGGCTCCAGGGGAGACCTCATAGCAGCCTTCCAATACCTGAAGGGGGTTAAAAGAAAGCCAGGAAGGGACTTTTTGTAGGGGCTTGTAGCAATAGGATGAAAGGGACTGGATTGAAGCTAGAGGAGGGCAGATTTAGACTGGAAAGGAGGAAGAAATTCTTTACAGTGAGGGTGGTGAGACACTGGAACAGGTTGCCCGGGGAGGTTGTGGGTGCCCCCTCCTGGGAGGTGTTCAAGCCCAGGCTGGATGAGGCCTGATCTAATGGGAAGTGTCCCTGCCCATGGCAGGAGGTTGGAATCAGATAATCTTTAAGGTCTCTTCCACCCTAAACCACTCTGTGAAGCTTTGAAATCTCCATCCAGTTGCTATGGGCTCACTGCCATAGCACAGAGCCTCTCTGGATGGAGTTTCCTCAAGTCAGGATTTGTGGGGAAGCAGTTTACCTTTAAATACTCTCATGTTCATGCAAAGCTCTTCTGTTTTATCAAGTATCTCTAAGGGAGAAGAGCATTTCAACCCTGACAAACAGTGACAACCAAGCTGCTCTTAACCTTGTTTCTTTCGTTCCATTAGCAGCTGGCAAAAGGAGACCAGAGGCAGGCAGACACACATGAATACCTGCAGGGAAACAGCTAAACCACCCAGTAAGGATTGGGTTTTTTTAACTTGCATCCAGAAAAATCTACTGTAGAACCCTGCCAGATTGATAGCTCCAATGATTGCTCTTTTCTAGGGGCATGAATAAAACTCCTGCTTGCTGCTTTGCTGATGAGCTCAGCTGCCAGTCTCAGGGCGAGGGAAGAGAAATAAATTGTTACAACTCTTTATTTTATTGCAAGGTTAAGCTCTGCTCACTGCAGAGCCTATAACAGGGAGACAGTGAACAGGTTCCTTCTGCAATTATTTGCCCTAGGTTGCTTAACAGGAAAACCAGTTTGTATTATTCCCAGCTTGCTTGGGTTCATAATGCACGATAGGAGGAGAGGAAATGGCCTCAAGTTGGTCCAGGGGAGGTTTAGGCTGGATATCAGAAGAAATTTCTTCACTGAAAGGGTTGTTATACTGGAACAGGCTCCCCATAGAAGTGGTTGAATCTCCATCCTTGGAGGTCCTTAAAGGACACAGATTTGGTGCTGAGGGACATGGTTTAGTACCAGCCTATGCTGAGTTAGAGAATGGTTGGACTGGATGATCTTAAAAGTCCTTTCCAACCACAATGATTCCATGATTCTATCTTTGCAGTGCTGTCAGCAGGAGCTGCCCTTTTGATCAAGCCCATCAGGAGAGGTTTTGCACATGGTTTTTGTTGTAGTTCTACTTTTGTAACCCGAGAGGGGATAAAAACATCTCATCTGGGCCTTTTTAGTGCTTATCTTGCATATGCAGGTATTGGCACAGAGGTGCTCACCAGCAGGGTCTCCACAGCACGCGTGGTGCTGCAGTAGGAAGCTGAAGGATTTGAAGAGCCTGGTTTTGAGGCGTGTGTTGACCAGGCTGGGGGAGAAGCTCATTTTAAGGCTCTTTGAACACGGCACAGCAGTAAAGGCATTTTCCCGTGGAGGAACAAAACCTCTTTGCTCCTCTGCCTGCATTTGCTGTGGTTGCTGCTGAGCACACCTCACTAACCTTCTGCCCCTCTCTCTGTTGCAGTGACCATGCAGCAAGTGGCCAGGACGGTGGCCAAGGTTGAGCTCTCTGACCATGTGTGTGACGTGGTGTTCGCACTCTTCGACTGTGACGGTGAGTCACCCCAACCTCAACCCGTTCCTCTCAGCCAGGCTGGGAAAGAGTCAGTCCAGGGCAAGAAATACAAAGAACAAATGCCAGCCATGAAAGCTGGCTGTGGTCTGGGCTCTTCTTGCCATGCTACCATCTGCTCTTCCCCTGTGGGCCTGTACTGATGCTCCTGTCCTTCTAAGATGAATATCTGGTGGAATGTGGCTTCCAAGATCATGGAACCACAGAATCATTTAGGTTGGAAAAGACCTTTAAGATCACCCAGTCAAATCATTAACCCAGCACTTCCAGGTCACCACTAAACCATGCCCCTCAGCACCACATCTACACAACTTTGAAACCCCTCCAGGGAGGGGACTCCACCACCGCCCTGGGCAGCCTGGTCCAGGCCTCGACAACTCTTTCAGAGAAGAAATTGTTCCTAATGTCCAACCTAAACCTCCCCTGGCGGAACTTGAGGTCATTTCCTCTTGCCCTATCACTTGTTCCTTGGGAGAAGAGACCAATCCCCACTTCACTCCAACCTGTTGTAGAGAGCAATGAGGTCTCCCTTCAGTCTCTTTTTCTCCAGGCCAAACATCCCCAGTTCCCTCAGCCACTTCTCACCAGCCCTCTTCTCCAGACCCCTCACCAGCTTCATTGCCCTTCTCTGGGCACGTTCCAGCACCTCAATGTCCTTCTTGTAGTGAGGGACCAAAACTGAACCCAGTATTCAAAGTCCACACTCACCAGTGGTGAGTACAGGGGGACAATCCCTGCTCTGTTGTTGATCCAAGCCAGGATGCTGCAGGCCTTCTTGGCCCCTTGGGCGCATGTTGGCTCATCTTCAGACAGCTGTTGACCAACACCTTTTCCACTGGGCAGCTGCCCAGCCACGGTGCCCCAAGCCTGGAGCATATGTGGGGTGGTTGTGACCCAAGGGCAGAACCTCATGCCATTGACCTTGGCCCATCAATTCAGCCTGGCCAGATCCCTCTGTAAAGCCTCTCACTGCTGATCTAAAAGCACTGGGTGCAAATGTTTGGCACGCAAAGGGTGTTACACTGCTGAGTTTCCCCCCACAAAGCTCCGTTTTGCTTAACATCATGAGCTGTTGTGCTGCAGTGTTGGAAACAAGCCTATCTGGAAGTTTGATAACCTCAAGGTCCTCCACAAATATCAGCCTAATTAATGGGATTCCCAGCTTAATCTGCCAGGAAGATCCTGCTTTGCTGGCCTGTAGAGAATGCAAGCACTTTGGGGTAGCTTGTTGCCACACTGGAGCAGTTTTGGGTCAGCTGAATGACAATTAATGGAGCCTTTGCCACCATGGCAGCAATTCAGCCTTGGAAAGCAGCAAAATTCTCCTTCTCCAGCAGTTGCTGGGACCTGGCAGCTCTGGTGCATAAAGATCCAGTTGCTTGCTT
Source organism: Ramphastos sulfuratus (assembly GCA_013399055.1). Classification (NCBI taxonomy): domain Eukaryota; kingdom Metazoa; phylum Chordata; class Aves; order Piciformes; family Ramphastidae; genus Ramphastos; species Ramphastos sulfuratus. The sequence continues at coordinate 17,619 of WBNM01025028.1, forward strand.
TCTGTTAGAAATATAAAGATTAAAAAAGAAGCTTTTTTAAAAATTCCTTCTTGTCTCTCTTGGTTTCAGCCCCACCTTTCTGAGGCTGCATCCCTCAATTTATTTTCCTCAGTGCTTCAGTGCCAGCTTCTGATAGAATCCTCAAGGCAGCTGATCAGGCTGGAGATCAAACTGAAGCAGAGCCACATAGCCTCCATTTGCATCCTCTCGGGAGAATCTTCTCAGTATTTTGATAGCAAACCTGTGGAGGGGAAAGGCTGTGCCAGAGGAGTCCCTGTGAGGAAGGAAGCAAGTGGAAGAGCAGGCACAGAGCTCTTTGTATTTTCACTCTGTACAGGCATTACCATGCATGCATCAAAAACCTGAAGCCCAAGAGAGAATTTTATTCACCCCTTGATAGGTTGCTGGAATTTCCCTGCTCAGATTTGCATTGGGATGTAAGGCAGGGAAAAGAATAAAGCTCTCAGATGAGGAACCTTGTCTGTGAAATATAATGATGTGGTTCCCCACATCAGCCAGAGAGATTCTCTCTCCTTTGAGTTGGGATTAACTGATGGCACTGGTGGGCTTGTTTCTTTAGGGCTGATGTGCCCTCCTATTTCTTCTGTGCCCAGAGGTGAGTTGCTGTCCTATACTGCTCCCCAGAAGCTGAATTCATTGCTATCACCTCTGCACCGAAGGCAGGGGAGCAAAACAAGAACAGGATGTGTGTGCTGCACGCTGTGGACAGAACACTCAATGCATGCTGCCAGCTCTGGAGCCCTCAACACAGGAAGGATGTGGATCTGATGGAGCAAGTCCAGAGGAGGGCTACAAAGATGATCAGGGTCCTGGAGCACCTCTGTTATGAGGACAGGCTGAGGGAGCTGGAGTTGTTCAGCCTGGAGAAGAGAGGCTCTGGGAAGACCTAATAGCAGCCTTCCAGTACCTGAAGGGGGCTATAAGAAGGCTGCAGAGGAACTGTTTGCAAAGGCCTGCAGTGACAGGATGAGGGACAATGGTTTGAAATGAGAGAAGAGCAGATTTAGATTGGATGTCAGGAACAAGTTCTGCACCATGAGGGTGGTGGAACACTGCAACAGGTTGCAGTTGAGGCCCCATCCCTAGAGATATTCAAGGTCAGGCTCAACAAGGCTCTCAGCCACCTGATCTAGTGCAGGATGTCCCTGCTGACTGCAGAGGGATTGGACTAGATGACCTTTAGAGGTCTCTTCCAACCCAAACCATTCTGTGATCATGGGAGAAGGTGTCAGCCCCTCAACAGATAGGCATCCAGCTCTTGGTCACATCAGCCTTGCTGCTGTCCTCTCTGATCAACCAGTGCCCTAAATAAAAATCCCAGAGGTTGGAATTTATTATTGGTTAGGCAACTACAGAATAAAATTTGCCCCAGTTTACTATAATCTTATTTTTAACCTAAATTTAGTTGACACAATTCTCAGTAACCTCACTAGATAAATGAATCTTCCCTTCCACTCCACTAAGAAAATCTGTGCTCCTGTAATTCCCTAAATCACTTAAAGTGGAGAGTTTCCTCTGGGCACATGGGCATTGGCTTTGAATTTGCTTTTCTGTCTTCAGGTCCCAAAACTCCAAGCTCTGCAAGGTGTGATGGTGCCAGGCTAAGCAGGGCAATGTCTATTATAGGGTTAGAAAGGATATTGAGTTGCTGGAGCATGTCTGGAGAAGGACACTGAAGCTGATGAAAAGCCTGGAGAACAGGGCTGGTAAGGAGTGGCTGAGAGAACTGGAATTGTTTCGTGTGGAGAAGAGGAGGCTGAGGGCAGGTCTCATTGCTCTCTACAACTCCCTGAAAGGAGGTTGGAGTCAGGTGGGGATCAGTGTATTCTCCTGAGGAACAAGTGAAAGGGCAAGAGGAAATGACCTCAAGTTCCGCCAGGAGAGGTTTAGGTTGGACAATTAGGAACAATTTCTTTCCTGCAAGAGTGGTCAGGCATTGGAACAGGCCGCTCAGGGAGGTGGTGGAGTCCCCATCCCTGGAGCTGTTCCAAAAACATGTAGATGTGGCACTTTGGGATGTGGTTTAGTGGGCACAGTGGTGTGGGGTTGGTGGTTGGACTCAACCTTAGAGGTCTTTTCCAACCATAACTATTCTCTGATTCCCTGATTTAAACACAGTTGTTGGGCAGCCCTTGCTCAGCAGGATGTTTTAGGACGCCGGAGCCGAACGTGATTTCAGTCTCTGCAAGATCTGACTCTGGTGGCTGCTGCCCTTTGAAGTTAGTGCACGTGGAGAGGAGATTGCTGGTGGGCTTTGGTGTTTCTAACCCAATTCCCTTGCCTCTCTCAGGGAACGGCGAGCTGAGCAACAAGGAGTTTGTGGCCATAATGAAGCAGCGCCTCATGCGAGGCTTGGAGAAGCCCAAGGACATGGGCTTCACGCGGCTCATGAGGGCCATGTGGAAGTGTGCCCAGGAGACAGCGTGGGACTTCACCATGCCCAAGCCATAGCAGGGTCAGGGAGGAGTACCCAGCTCCCCTGTCTCGGCCCTGCCACCGCCGCCACTGCTGCGAGGATGCCTGCGGGGTGACAGCAGGCTCTGGCGAGCCCAGGACTGTTCGTAACAGATTTTTGTATGTCACAGTTAGGAATCAAAGCCTGCTGCATTTTCAGCTTCTGCTTGCTGCTGGCCCCTTAATGTTCCTCTCTCTCAGGAAAAAAGAAAAGGACTTAACTGCTACCACCTCTGCTTCATGGTGCATCGAGCAAGCTGGTGGGGCCGCACCCAAATCACTTCTATTTCATGTTGTTGTGGAATTGCAGGGGGTTTATTTTAATTCCTAGATCCCTCCTAAGAAAGAAGATGTGAGGTTCTTGGACAGGTCGTACTGGTGGCACCCAGGAGCAGAGCCAAGCGGTGAGAGGGACCCCAGGATGTTGGCCAGATGTTGCATGCTCCATCAGGGGAGTGGAGGGGATTGGTGCACACGCAGAGGGGCTGCTTGAGGTGCTGCCCATGCTGTAAGAGCAGGTAAAAGTTGTTGGAGCAGCTGGCTCTGCTGTCCATCCTGCCTTGCAGGAAATCTCTTTTAATTGAGAGTCATCCTCGAGGGGATCTGCTGTTCTGTAAGGGGAAGGGGCTGAACGATGCAGTGTGTTGAGTGCTGTCCTCTCTGTCAAGTAAAGGTGTTGCTCACAACAGCCTGGCTCCTGGCTCATGTATTCTGGGTGTTAGTCTCTTCTCCTTACTAACAAGTGATAGAGCAAAAGGAAATGGTCTCAGGTTGCACCAGGGGAGGTTTAGGTTGGATATCAAGAGAAACTTCTTCCCTGAAAGAGTTCTGAAATTGTGGAACAGGCTACCCAGGGAGGGGGTTGCATCCTCATCCCTGGAGGGGTTTAATAGACACATAGATGTGGTGCTGAGGGAAATGGTTAGCAGCACCCTTGGTAGAGGTAGAGAATGGTTGGACTCAGTGATTCTAAAGGTCTTTTCCAACCAAGACAATTCTATGATTCTGTAAGTGCCTCAGGTGTTCACCTAAGGCTGATGGTGACTCACTGGAGATGAGGTGTTTTGGAAAGAGAAGGGGAATAATGTGGTGATTTTCCAGAACTGGGAAAATGAAGCCCAGAAGTCAGTGCTGGAATGTCTGGAGCTGCCATGTTTGTTGTCCCATGCTGCAGGAAGGAGCACTCTCTATGGGTGTTTAAAAAGGATGGCCACAAGCTCCAGGCTTTCTCTGAGGGGATAAAGCCCTTCTGGGATATGTTCATACTAGGATATTATGGAATCATGGAATGTCAGGAGTTGAAAGGGCCCTCTGGAGATCATCCAGTCCCCCTGCTAAAGCAGGGTCACCCACAGCAGGCTATGCAGGATCAAAATGTCCAGATGGGTTTTGAAACCAGAGAAGGAGACTCCACAAGCTCTCTCTGGGCAGACTGTTCCAGGGCTCCAGCACCCTCACGCCAAAAAAGTTTCTCCTCCTGTTCAAATGAAACCTCCTGGGTTCCGGTTTGTGCCTGTTGCCCCTTGTCCTGTCACTGGGCACCACTGGAATGAATTTGGCCACATACTGATCCTGCTGTTTGGAATCAGTCCATCTACTTTTGTCTCCCTCCTCTCCTGCAGCTTGCCTGCCAGCAGCATGCTCTGTTCAGGTGTCAGTCTCTGTGCTGTCACGCACCTCACATCAAGCTGAGAGGATCTTGAGGTACAGCTGTGGAGCCTCCAAAGGGAAATATCACCTGTCTTGAAATTCTCTCATTTGGAATAACACAAAGCCTGTTGCACCCCAAGTAGGACTCAGTCTGTCAAACAGCCTCTGTTGTGAAAGGTGAGATCAGTGCATGGCAATGCCCATTGCAGGGCACCACTCCCTCAGAGCACAGCTTCAGCACTTGTTGATGCGGCTTTTAAGCCAGCATCTCCTCCCTTCAGCCCTTTCCAGGCATGGGCCCAGGTGCAAGGAGCTGTTAAAAAGCAGGAGACTTAAAAGGAGAAGGGGTCTTCTCTTACAAAACTCTTGAGGAAGTATTACCTTCTCATCCCAAGGTTACCTTTCAAAGCAAGGCACTGAGTGTTGCCTTGTTGCCTAAACCCCCCCCTAAATTTGGGGGGTTCTGGGGCCAAGGAAGTGACAGGAAGTGAAAGAAACCCTAAACATTCTAAATCAGAGCCTCCCCAACATCCCCACAGTGATTTCAGACATCACCTAAATCTGTGCTGTGTGTTCTCAGTCAGGCTTTGTCCTTTGTAACAGCCTCTGTTTACAGGGCCTAGCACACCTGCAGGGCTGCTGTCTCATGAGTATCACAGTGGGATGGCTCCTGGGATGTTTGGATGGAAGAAGACAGGCTTCTTAGAAAGGATAGGTAGGGGAAACGAGGAACAGGTGGCACCCTCTGTGTTAATAACCCTCTGGAGAGCATGGAGCTCCACTCTGGGATGGGTGAGAAGCCACCAAGAGCTTATGGGTCAGGATTAAAGGGAGGGCAGGATCAGTTCGGGCCTCCTACAGGCTAGCTGACCAGGAAGACTTGAGTGCGTGAGGCCATCTATAGATGGATAGGAACAAGTTCACAAGACCTGGTTCTCATGGGAGACTTCAAACACTGTGATGACTATTGGAAGTGCAACACAGCAGGGCAAAAGCAATCTGGGAGGTTCCTGGAATGCACTGAAAATAACTTCCTTCTTGAAACGATAGAGGAGCCATGCTAGAGATGCGCTGTGCTAGACCTTGTTCTCACTGACAAGGCAGAGCTGATGGTGAATATGAAGCTCAAAGGCAGCCTTGGCTGCAGTGACCATGAAATGGTGGAGCTCAAGATCCTGAGGGCAGCAAGGAGAGAGTCCACAGGCATCTTGCTGCTCTCGTCTTCAGGAGAGCAGACAGTGGCCGATTGAGGAATCTGTTTGCTAGAATACCATGGCATAAAGCCTTGGAGACAAGAGGAGCCCAAGAAAGCTGCTTAATATTCAAGGACCACCTCCTTTGAGCTCAGAAATGATGCATCCTGGAAAAAAGAATCACACAAAAACTCTAGGGAGGCCTGCATGGATGAACAAGGAGCTGCTGAACAAGCCAAGTGAAGCCTGCAGAGGGTGGAAGCAAGGACAGGTAGTCTGGGAAAAAGACAGAGAAACTGACCCAGCCAGAGATCAGCTTGGGAAAGCTGAAGCCCTGCCAGAATAAAATCTGTCGAGGGACAGATAAAATCTTCTATAGGGATGCTGGTGATAAAGACTAGAGAGAGACTGGGTCCTCTGCAGGAGGAAAAGGGGGACCTGGCTACTCAGGACATAACATTGTAGAATTGTTTAGGTTGGAAAAGACCTTTAAGATCATCCGTTGGACCCTTAAGTCCATACATTATCCACCTACCCAGTTTGCAGGGAGGCGCCTGAGGTACTCGGTAATTCCATTGCCTCAGTCTCCTGCCACTGCTACAGCCACACCGCTCGACTGACGACAGCCAAAGGCACGGACTGGGAGGAGGAAGAACTGTCCAGGATAGGAGATGAGGTTTGAGACCATCGAAGGCACCAGATGATGCACGTGTCTCTGGAACCCAACAGCGTCCTTATGTCCTGCTCGGCCACTCTCTCCTACTTGAGAAGTCGTGGCAGCCTGCCGACTGCACCAGGGGAGACATGGCCCTCGTTTTCCAAAGGGAAACAAGGCAGAGTGCGCCAAGGCAAGTTAGTTGTTCAGCCTTAAGAGAAGCCTCGAGGGAGATCTCCTTTGGCCTTTCAGTGCTTCAAGGGTCGATCTCAAAGCCGGGGACAGACATTTTAGCAGGGCTTGCTGTGACAGGACAAGGGGTGATGGTTTGAAACTGAAAGAGGGAGGTTGAGTGGAGAGAAGAAACGTTTTGCAGTGCGTGGGGTGAGACGGAGGCCGAGGTTCCCCAGAGGAGCAGTAGATGCCCCCTCCCTGGCACCACTCCGGGTCAGGCGGTTTGGGGCTCTCAGCTGCTGCCACGCAAAGTGTCTCCGCTCCTGGTTTCCCCTGCCCTCCCGCTGACGCGGAGCCCAGGGGCGCTCAAGCGGGCCGCTGCCGCCCCGCCTCACGCGGCGGGCGGGCCCCTGGTGACGCCATCAGGCTGCGCGCCGGCCCGCCCCTCCGCTCCCCNCGGGGCCTGCGCTGCCGCCGCCGCCTGATCTCTGACCCGGGCCGCGCCTGCGGCCTGCGCACCGCGGGGCTTGCCGGGTACTGGAGTCCGCGGGGGCCAGGGGCACGACCCCGCCGCCGTCAGGGGCTGCCCAGCTCCGGGGCCCGCCCTCGGGGTGCCAGCGGGGACGTCGCCGTTGCCTAGCGCCGGCTGTGGCAAGTTACTGCCGGGCCGTGTCTGCTCGTACCGAATTGCGGCCATGTGCGTTAATCAGGGCGGGCGTGGGGAAGTGAGGAGGAAGAGGAGATCTGTGCACGGGGGAGGGCGAGGGGTGCGCTACCTCCCGAGACTGTCGCTGCTTCCATACCCCCGACCCGCCACAGGGCAGCGGCTGCTGCTGGGCGCTACGGGGTTGGGGCTGAGTGGGGAGCAAAGGAGCTTGGCAAGGCCGAAGTGCTCTGTGGGGCTGCTTAATCTCCTCCGCCTCTTGCCCATCATAGAATCGTAGAATGTTAGAGGTTGGAAGGGACCTCTGAAAGATTATCGAGTCCAACCCCTCTGCCAGAGCAGGACCACCTAGGGCAAGTCACACAGGAACGCATCTATACAGGTTCTTGAAGTCTCCAGAGCAGACTCCACAGCTTCTCAGCACACCCATCTCTCCCTCTGCCCACCCCACTTACCTCCCCCTTCTCTTTCTCCTCATCTCCCTCCTTTCCTCTCCCCTCCTCATCTCTCTCTGCTCTTCTCCTCTCGCAGCATTTGGGCTGTCCAGCAACTGGGTCCCACCCACAGAGGTGCAAGCACCTTGAGCCGCGGCATGACTGCAAAATGCGCTCCTCAGCACCTCAGCCTGGAGGGCAGCAGTTTCACACAGCTTGCGGGCAGGCAAACAGACTTGGCTGGAGCCGACACACTGCAGCGTGTGCTGGTTTCCCCTGCCTATTCCCCTCAGCAGGCATTGCTCCCCATGTAATGCACTCCCGCTGATTCCCACTGCACAGCTACTGCGCTTCGTTTCAGCACTCATACCAAAAAAAATATTTCCTTCTTTGAAGATCTTCTACCAGTTTTATGGGCTTTGGGGAATGATCTCGTTTCCTGGAAGCTTTATGGTGTAGATGATTAACATGTTGCAAAATAAAATGAAAACGTGGCACTTTGGGACATGGTTTAGTGGTCATGGAGGTGTTGGGTAGAGCAATTGGACTTGAAGTCTTTTCCAACGTTAATGATTCTGTGTCACAAAAAAGAAAAACCAGCTGGGAAGTGGTTGGTAGAATCAGCCAAACACGATTCTATGTATTCTCACCCTGCAAAAATTTATACAAAAAGCTGTAGATTTTTTTTTTCCCTTTGACAGACTTTTATCTTGAGTTTTCATTCTTTAGCTGTATTTTGCAGCTTGTCCAACCCTCTCCATCCTGTGGAGACCTCAAGGCTTCCTGTAATCCTCTCTGTGGTTGTAGGAGGCCTTTTTCCTTCTCTCAAACACCACATATCAGCCTCTATGTGTGGTATGGTTTTTCCATCCTGCTCAGATTTTCTACTTTTGCTGAAGTACTGGGTGGGAAAAGTGACTTTAGGAGGAAAAGGTGTGACATAACAGACAGAAAAGCTCATCCTTGGCAAGGGTTACTCTTCCTGGGAGCTCTGCTAGGGCATGTTCCAGAAAAGTGACAGCAAGCACCAGTATGTGATATAAAGCATCGCCAGGTTGGTCTCTTTTCCTAGGCAACTAGCAACAGAACAAGGGGGGACAGGCTCAAGTTGTGCCAGGAGAGGTAGAGGCTGGATGTTAGGAGGAAGTTCTTCACAGAGAGTGATTGGCATTGGAGTGGGCTGCCCAGGGAGGTGGTGGAGTCACTGTCCTTGGAGGTGTTCAAGAAAAGACTGAATGGGGCACTTAGTGCCATGGTCTAGTTGACTGGATAGGGCTGGGTGATAGGTTGGACTGAATGATCTTGGAGGTCCCTTTCAACCTGGTTGATTCTACGATTTCACCCTGATGCTGTGGCCTGTCTCAGCCAGAACATACAGTGGGAGATGTGCTGTTAGAGAACTGGAGCACAGGGGAGGAAAGCAGAGGGAAGGGGATCAGCAGGGCAGGTTGGTGTAAATGAGTAGTGTGCCAAACGGTGGCCAGACCCAACCAAGCTGCTGGCACAAGTTTTGTGTCTCAGCTGCTGTCTGAGTGAGATGTGTTTGAGGTCATCCCTGCAGTTTGGGTCTGTAGTTGGGAAACATTGCTGAAAATCCCACAGTTGCGCGGTGGTCATTGAGTCTTTGTGCAGTTCGTGTGTACTCCTGGGAAATCTCTTCCTCATGAATTACATCAGGTTTGGCAACCACCCGCCACGTGGACCTTGCACAGCTTCACACTCTGACCCTGGCTGGGTCCCACAGGTGTCATCACAGGATCAGCCAAGGGCTTTTGCAAGGGGAGTTCAGCAAAAATCTTCCCCTGTGCAAACACAGCTGGGCACGCTGGTATGGACAGAGTCCCCCTGGTTGCCTTTAAGCAGGAGCTTTGGAAAAATTGACAGAAGTTGAACAATTGTTGGCTAATAAGCGAGGAATAGAGATCCAGAGCACATGGCTGGTGGGGAGCTGAGCTGGCAAAACTGAAAACTAATTCAGCAGTCTCAGTAGCTCATGAATTTGCACTGTGCTCTGACTGCACAGAGGATCAGTGTGGCTTTGGGATAGGGGCTGTGGAGCGAAATGGGGCTGAGCTGTGCTCATATGTGGACTTCTGTGGTCGGTTTGAGGAACCTTGCTACCAAAAACCTCACAGCAAGCTGTAGGGAACTGAACTCAACCCGACAGGAGTGGGGTGGGAAGAGGGACAGCCTCATGAGATGTGTTTGAGGCTTTCTTCCAGCTTTGGAAAGAGAAAAAGCAAAGACTGTAGTTTAATCAATTCTTTAGTGTTGTAAATATGAGTGAGAAAAGAATTTTTTTTTTTTTTTTTTTTAATTAAAGCCAAAATCTATGAAGCTCCCAAACTTAAAATCTTCTCCAGGGCTCATTAGCCTCCTGTCATTTTTATCCTTCACCACATAACTACTGCCTGTGTTGGCTATTGGATTACCAAGAGACTTTTTCTTGCCCCTCCAATCTCTGTGGGGCAGATAGGATATCTCAGCTGGTCTCCTGGCCTGCAAGCCTTGTTTGCGCTTGCATAAAGAACGAGATACCCCCCATAGTGCAAGGTCTGTAGTGTGCAATCTGCAGGAGGAGATGAAATGTCCTTCTTGGTTCTAGACTCTGGATAAAGGACTGCAAGCTTGTCAAATTACTGATGCCTGTGTCAATAATGTCTGGTTTTAATCAAGTTACCTCTCCCTGTTCTCTTTCATGGGGGTGCAAGATAGAGTCTTTGGAAACTGCAGGTGTGAAGAAATTGGTCTGATATTGGGTTTAAAAAAACTTTTTTTTTTTTTCTTAAAAAGATGTTGCTGTCCAGCTGGCAGGGAAATGATACAATCACAGAATGCTTGGAGTTGGAAGGGACCTCAAAAATCATCTAGTCCTACCCTAATGCAGTGGGCAGTGGTTGTGAGACACTGGAACAGGTTGCCCAGGGAAGTCGTGGATGCCCCCTCCTTAGAGGGTGTTCAGGGACTGGTTGGATGAAACCTTGAACAACCTGGTCTATGGGAGGTGTCTCTGCCCATGGCAGGAGGTTTGGAACTAGATGATCTTTAAGGTTTCTTCCAACCTAAACCATTCTGTGAGTCAGTCACAGAATCACAAAATCACAGATTGTTAGAGGTTGGAAGGGACCTCCAGAGATCATCAGGTCCAACTTCCTGTCAAAGCAGGGTCACCTAGGGTGCCTGAACAGGAGTGCATTCAGGACGGTTTTGAAAGTCTCCAGAGGAGACTCCCCCAACTTCTCTGGGCAGCCTGTTCCAGTGCTCTGTCACCCTCACTGTAATGAAGTTTCTTCTCATGTTGAGGTGAAACCTATGTTCAAGTTTGTCAGTGAGCAGACATCTACCACTGGACCAGATTGCTTAAAGTCTCATCCAACCTGGCCTTGAACAGGTGATGGAAAGATGCCTGAAGAAGTCTCACTTGGTTTCACAGTGCCATCACCTGTGCAATTAGGTCAGGTCCGAATGTTGGTCTCCTCCTGGGGGGACAGCATCTGAGCCTTGTGAGGCGGAGGTGATAATCCACAGCAGTTCACCCCTCTACTCTGTCCTGGTGAGACCTCATCTTGAGTACCGCGTTCAGTTTGGGCTCACCAGGTTAAGAGGGACAGGGATCTGCGAGAGAAGGTCCAGCAGAGGGCTACGAGGATGATGAGGGGACTGGAGCACTGCCTGATGAGGAGAGGCTGAGGGACCTGGGGCCTTTTAGTCTGGAAAAGAGAAGACTAAGAGGGGATTTAATAAATGTTTATAAATATCTAAGGGCTAGAGGCCAGGAGTGGAGGGACAGGCTCTGCTTACTTGCTCCCTGGGACAGGACAAGGAGCAATGGATGGAAGCTGCAGCACAGGAGGTTCCACCTCAACACAAGGGGGGACTTCTTTACTGTAAGGGTCACAGAGCACTGGAACAGGCTTCCCAGAGAGGGTGTGGAGTCTCCTTCTCTGGAGACTTTCAAGGCCTGTCTGGATATGTTCCTGTGTGACCTGAGCTAGATTGCATGGTCCTGCTCTGTCAGGGGGTTAGACTTGATGATCTCTTTGGGTCCCTTCCAACCTCTGACATTCTGCGATCCTGTGACCCAGCAGAGGTGCATTCCCTGCTTGAGGAAAACTGAATTAATGCCTTTGATACTTCTTAACTGAAGAGAGGAAATGGTTTTCACAACTGCTTCTACACGCATGGACTAGGGAGGTGAGAGCACAGGAGAACAAAGCTCCCTTCTGACTCATGTGGTACAGGTCGTGCATGCTGCCAGCTATCAGCGCTGCAGCTCCCTGTTCCCAAAAGGGGAGTGTCCCCGTGTGACTGGCAGCCCACGGTGTGCTTTTCTAGGCTCTCTAAAGATAGGGCATTGTCACATAATTTGCCCAGCACGGTAGACTCTCAAAAGCAGGAGATAAAGAGGAGGAATATGCTTTAGAATGTGCTAGAGAACAATTATGGAAATGCTTTCCTGTTAAGGAGAGACATGGACACCAAAAAAAAGAAAAAGAGAGGACAAGGATGTGCAGCTCTGGTGATCTGCTGTGGCTCTCGGCTGTCCTGCTGGGTGGAATTGTAGAACCATAGCATCATTTTGGTTGGAAGAGGCCTTTAAGATCATAAAGTTCAACTCTTAACACAGCACAGCCAAGTCTACCCGAAACTATGTCCACCAACACCACATCTCCATGGCTTTGAAACCCCTCCAGGGATGGTGACTCTAACACTTCCCTGGACAGCCTGGTCCAGGGCTTGACAACACTTTCAGGGAAGGTGTTTCTCTTAATGCCCAACCTAAACCTCTCCTTGTGCAACTTGAGACTGCGGAGATTAGGCAATATCTTGAGAAGCAGCCCTCACACCTGGGCAAGATGCAGCAGGAACTTAGGGGTTTCTTGGATGAAAAGGTGAGGGTTTGTCTGTCAAAGGGTGGGGGATTGTAGTGCAGTGGGAGAGATGAGCTGGGGTCTTTTCATGGGAGAGTTGTAGGAGCAAATTGAGCTTAGCAGTCTCCTGACTTGTCTTTCCATCTTTTTTGATTTCAGCTCTGCTTGAATCTCTCAACAAGAACGAGCAGTCAGCCAATGGCCAGTCCCAGTCCAAGGAGTCCACAAACCCTCAGTTCAAGAAGATGAGCGGAGACTTCCCTTCGGCCAACGGAGAGGCCGGTGGGGAGACCCCCAAGGGCTACACTCAGGACCAGGTGGATGCAGTGAAGAGGTGCGTGCACAGCTCTCCATGGCTCCAACCCCCAGTGTTTATCACATGGCCCTGGTCTGTTTTTTACAGGCTTCTAAAGATTTGAAGCACAGTGAGTGACTTCTAGCTGGCTGGGTGTTAAAAGCATACCTGGAAGGATTTATAGTTCCAGCAGTGCTGGGAGGCAGCGGGGTTGGGTCTGCGAGGGATGAGATTCTCCCCCAAAGGCAGGCACAAGGGCTAGAGCTGTAGGCATGCAGGCCTCTCCCTGGCTGAGGTCTAAAGAGGCATTCTGGATGCATTCACCTCATGGGCTACAGGTTAGCTCTTGGTGTAGCATTTTTCAGCAATGCTGTGGAAAATTCCCTGTGCTCCTCAGCAGTCCTCCTGCTCTAAGATGTTGTCTAGCAGCAGGTGACAGGGCATATCCTTACTCTCTCCTCGGGATATTCTTAGAGCCCTGTAGAGCAGAAATCTACTGCAGGACATTTGACTTTGTTAGATATCCTTCTGAAGCTCCTGCTGGCAAGCCCCAGGATATGTTTCTCCAGATACCTGCTTCCCAAGCCCTGTTTCTGGGTGAGTTTTATTACTTTCTGCCATTTCAAAATACTGGAAGTTGAAGGGCTGAAACTGCAGCACAGTCACTTGGTAAACTTTGTGTAAGGTTGTGGGCACCATCTGGAACTGTGCAAGAACTGCTCTGGCTAATGGGCCTTGTTACATCATCCATCTCTCCACAGACCCAGCCTGCTGTCTCACCGAGGTCATGTGAGGAGGAGAAACCATTGCTGGGCTGTGAGTGCCCAGGATGAGCTGGGCTGTGCACGCAGGCCTGGGCACCTTCTTCTTTCTTCCTCTAGAATTGAGCTGATGAGGCCTGGGCAGCTCCTTCTTTCTTCCTCTGGAATTCAGCTGATGTTGTTTTTAGGTCTGTGAATTAACTGAATCTGAGGAGACAGGGGGAAGCCTTCAGATGGTGGCCTGCCCTTTGCAGTCCCTCCCAAATATCCTCCAAAACATGAGCGCGATGAATCTGAAGCTCAGTCACATTCCTCCATGGGTGATACCATTCTCTGTGGAGGGGCCCTCCTACCTCCACTGGCTCAACTGGTTCTGTCAGGGTGTTTGTGTGCTGGTAGTGCTGGCACAGCAGGAGCCAGCCTGTGGCCAAAACTGGGTCACCCGCTGAGGAACTGGAGCTGGGTAAACCAGAGTTCACTGAGCAAAACCACGCTACGCGAGGGCTTGCAGAGCTCACTGACTCACCACAGGGTGGTTGGTTCTCATGGCTGGAACTGAACTGTCTCATGTTGTCACCTCTCTCTACTGGCAGGGTAAAGCAATGCAAAGATTACTATGAAATTCTGGGAGTAAACAGAGAAGCTTCTGATGAGGACCTGAAAAAGGCTTACCGGAAACTTGCGCTGAAGTTTCACCCAGATAAGAACCACGCACCAGGGGCTACAGAGGCATTTAAAGGTAAAGAGTGTTTGCAGCCTGGTGATTTGCCCACAGCTGTCAGGTGATGGTGCTGAGCTGGCCTGGCAGTGACGCTTAAAAAGAACCTCGTGAGTCAGGCAGAGCAAAATAAAGCTCTTTGTAAAATTCTGTCTCTTCTGAGCTTGTTGTGTCATGCACAAAGTATAAGCTTAAAATAATAAACACAGGTAGGGTTCAGCTTTGCTGGCGGGACAAGGAGAAGCAGCATTCCTTCCCTTTCTTCTAGCAGCTCTTCCTCTGTGTCACTTCAGCCTCCCACCATGCTGCTCAGGAGATTTCCTTGGGATGTTAACCATCCTTTTTTATTAATTCAGGAGCATTCACCTAGCAGGGAGAAGCTCCAAGTCCTGAAGCCATCCAGCACAGGTGTTGGGGCGCACCTCTGTCCGCTGACAAATCAAGTAGAAACCCAGTAAGTTGTGCAGCAGCAGAGGCAGCCATCGGGTTCATGAATCCCTTGAGAGAAACATTGCTGGGCAGGCCCAATGGCAGGAAACTTCTGCAGAAGTGGTGCTTAGATTCTTCCACTCATTGAGCATTTCAGGCAGCCTTCGGGTTGCTAAGCAAGGGCTCAGTACCTGAACCTTGCAAAAGTCTACTGATGGAATTGGTGGAGAGAAACCTTAGGTGAAGACTTCTAGTGTAAAACTGCACCAGCTGTAGAACGGAGCCCAGCCAGAACTGAAGCCAGGAGCCTGAGTTCTGCTCTTGACAGCCCAATTCTGTGGAGCTCTCTACAAATGCAGCAGGGGTGTTTCCTGGGGAGTAAGATGTCTTAAAGCTGGAGTAATTTTGCAAGAGAAATGCTATTGCCTGGAACATGCTGCTTGGAACTAGAGTGCGGCCAGCAGATCATGGGAGATTCTTTCCCTCTATTCTGCCCTAGTGAGGACACATTTGGAGTAGTGGGCCCAGTTCTGGGCTCCCCAGTTCAAGAGAGACAGGAAGATAATGGAGAGGGTCCAGTGGAAGGCCACAAAGATGCTGAGGGGCCTGGAACACCTCTGTGAGGAGGAAAGGCTGAGAGACCTGGGGCTGTTTAGCCTGGAGAAGAGCAGTCTGAGAGAGGATCTAATCAGTGCTCAGCAAGAGCTAAAGGGTGGGGGGCAAGAGGATGAGGTCAGACTCTTTCCAGCAGTGCCCAGTGACATGACAAGGGGCAATGGGAACAAACTGGAACCCAGGAGGTTCCATCTGAACAGGAGAAAAGACTTTTTTGCTGTGAGGGTGCTGGAGCCCTGGAGCAGACTGCCCAGAAAGGCTGTGGAGTCTCCTCCTCTGGAGAGATTCCAAACCCACCTGGACATTGTGATCCTGGGCAATCTGCTGTGGGTGCCTCTGCTTTAGCAGGGGGGTTCGACTGAATGATCTCCAGAAGTCCCTTCCAACCCCCACCATGCTGGGGTTCTGTGCAGTTTTCCCTTCAAGCTGCGGCAGGTTTTGATTTATTATGGTTGAGCTCAACACTTGTGGGTGCCAGTTGTACAGCACAGGTTTTGTGGTCTTGAGTCATTTAAATCTTTAATTTCAGTGGTTTGATAAATACTTAATTTAAACGGTTTGATGGTGTGGTTTGGGCCATCACGGGAGTAAGATGCATAAGACTCTGGAGATGCTGGAGCAGGGAGCAAGGCTAACCTGGGGTGAACATACTGATAAGAGTATTTGGGTAAGCTTCTAGTAGACATTCAGCAGTAAAAGTCTCATGCAAAGTTTGTTCAAGTCTTTTCAGACTTAAATCCACAAGCAGTAAGTGTGTTGCAGTGAGCAAACAATGAGCTGCCCCCAGCTACTTGGGGGGAGCCTGTTTCGGCGTGGGGGCCAGATGAAAGAGTAAGCATCTGCAGATGTCTGTCCACGCTGCATGTGCAGAAAGCCTCTGCTCCATAGTTCAGCCTTTAGTCCCCAACAAAGGCAGGTTTCCTCACCTCTAATCTGAAATCATGGTGTTTGCCAAGGGCTTTGACAAGGTACGTGCTAGAAGTCGTGCGTTAAGCAAGGTGCCCTTTATCCCCCGCTGCAAAGCTATCTGCTCTCACGTTATCTCTGCTCCAAGCCTTGCCTCCTTGGCTCTCCAAACTGAGTGAGCTTCTCCTTTGCAGGGCTCACTGAGGTCCAGCTGTTTGCTTCCAGAGGGTGAGAGGGGAGAAACGTGCACTGCTATGGGAATTGTTAGTTAATTTTTTTCTTAGCGATGATGTATTAGCCAAAGTCTTGGCATTCATCTTCCCAGAGACAGCTGATAAAGTGTTGCTGTCCTGAGGCCTTGTCTCAGTCTACAGGTGCAGCTGGCTGCAGTCTGGCTCATGGCAGATGAGACACTGAAACAGGCTGCCCAGAGAGGTTGTGGATGGGCCCTCTCTGGAAGTGTTCAAGGCCAGATTGGATGAGGCCTTCAGCAACCTGGTCTAGTGGGAGATGTCCCTGCCAGTGGCCAGGGAGTTGGAACTAGGTGATTTTTAAGGTCTCTTCCAACCTAAACCATTCTTTAAATGAATTAGATTTGCCTCACTACCTTTGGCTGATGTTGGGAAAAGAGTTGAACCTAGATACTCTGGGCTGAAATCCTGATTTAGAGTGAGGTGTTTCTTGGGCTTTGTCAGCAGACAGTCAGGCAGCCCTGAGCAGCTCCGTTTTCATTGCTTAACCACACAGTTTGAGAGAGCAAGCTAATGTGCCAGGGGTCACTCCTTGTCATCCAGCTGCCTTGGCTGCTTGGAGAAAATGACAGGACAAGGGGCAGTGGGTTTAAACTGGAAGAGGGCAGATTGAAACTGGATGTTAGGAGGAAGTTCTTTACAGTGAGGGTGGTGAGACACTGGAACAGGTTGCCCAGGGAGGCCGTGGATGCCCCCACCCTGGAGGTGTTCAAGACCAAGTTGGATGGGGCTTTAAACAACCTGGTCTAGTGGAAGGTGTCCCTTCCCGTGGCAGGGGGGTTGGAACTGGATGATCTTTGAGGTCCTTTCCAACCTAAACAATTCTATGATTCCATAACATTACATCCCTTACTCTCAACATCTCCAGTCCGAAAAGAAACCATGCACCTCGATCTGACCATGAGGGAAATGTTGAATCTTGGAGTTAAGCTTNGGCTGCCCAGAGAGGTTGTGGATGGGCCCTCTCTGGAAGTGTTCAAGGCCAGATTGGATGAGGCCTTCAGCAACCTGGTCTAGTGGGAGATGTCCCTGCCAGTGGCCAGGGAGTTGGAACTAGGTGATTTTTAAGGTCTCTTCCAACCTAAACCATTCTTTAAATGAATTAGATTTGCCTCACTACCTTTGGCTGATGTTGGGAAAAGAGTTGAACCTAGATACTCTGGGCTGAAATCCTGATTTAGAGTGAGGTGTTTCTTGGGCTTTGTCAGCAGACAGTCAGGCAGCCCTGAGCAGCTCCGTTTTCATTGCTTAACCACACAGTTTGAGAGAGCAAGCTAATGTGCCAGGGGTCACTCCTTGTCATCCAGCTGCCTTGGCTGCTTGGAGAAAATGACAGGACAAGGGGCAGTGGGTTTAAACTGGAAGAGGGCAGATTGAAACTGGATGTTAGGAGGAAGTTCTTTACAGTGAGGGTGGTGAGACACTGGAACAGGTTGCCCAGGGAGGCCGTGGATGCCCCCACCCTGGAGGTGTTCAAGACCAAGTTGGATGGGGCTTTAAACAACCTGGTCTAGTGGAAGGTGTCCCTTCCCGTGGCAGGGGGGTTGGAACTGGATGATCTTTGAGGTCCTTTCCAACCTAAACAATTCTATGATTCCATAACATTACATCCCTTACTCTCAACATCTCCAGTCCGAAAAGAAACCATGCACCTCGATCTGACCATGAGGGAAATGTTGAATCTTGGAGTTAAGCTTCTCCAAAGGCCATGTATCTGCCTTGTCTGTCTTTCCTGCTCCTGCCTCAGACACCAGGCCACTCCTGCCACAAACAGCTTTGCCTTTGTCCTTGTGACACAGGGAGCAGAGAAGCTCTGCAGTCACACACAGGGAGGCTCTGGGGGTGGTTGATACAGAGGGATGTGATAAGATGGAGCTTGCAGAGAGACAAGTACAGAAATAGGAGGGTGGCAGGTAGACTTCCTGCTAGAAAGCTTCAAATGTGCTGAGGTTGGAAGGAGAATGGCCTGGGGAGCTGGTGGGGGTTTAGTCCCAGTACATTTCCACCGTCACAGGCACTGGTTAACAGCCCTTGTAATTATGCATCTTAGTTCTGGAAATCCTGAGATTCATAGCTGACAGACACAACTTCTAGCCAGCATTTCCTCACCAGCTGCTGTGGGAGGTTTTAAAGTCTCTTGCAGTGATCTAGTCTTACTTTCAGTGATCAGCATTTCACTTCTTTGCAGTTCTGGTTTTAGGCTGCGATATTGAATTCCCTCACTGCCGCTTTGGAGTAAAACTTGTCTGCTAAAATCCTGGTTTTCTACACAGTTGCTTACAGGCGAAGGGTTTGTTGGACTCAATGGTTTTGAAGGTCTTTTCCAATGGAAACAATTGTATGATTTAAGCTTTAGTTGTTCAGAAGGAGTAACAAGTTTAATGAAGTGAAACAGGCAGCTGTTCTACTACCTATATTTCCTTCCCAGTTCAGAGTTTCATTCATCTGAGAGGGTTTCTCTGGGGGCCAAATTCATACCAGTCACATATGTTCAGCCTGGAGAAGAGAAGGCTCCAGAGACACCTAATAGTGGCTTTCCAGTATGTGAAGGGGGCCTATGGGAAGGCTGCAGAGGGACTGTTTCCAGAGGCCTGCAGTGATAGGACAAGAGGCAATGATTTGAGATGAGAGAAGAGCAGATTTAGATTGGACGTCAGGAGCAAATTCTGCACCGTGAGAGTGGAGGAACACCGTAACAGGTTGCCTAGGGAGGTAGTTGAGGCCTCAATCCCTAGAGGTAGTCAATGTCAGGCTGTGAGCAACCTGATCTAGTGGGGGATGTCCCTGCTGACTGCAGAGGGGTTGGACTAGATGTCTTTTGCAGATCCCTTCCAACCCAAACCATTCTATGTCATAACTTCTTCATTTGACTTAACGAAAGGCCTTTTTCACTGAGCTTCTTGGTATGGTTTCTTTCTGTCTGCAGTTGCCCGAGAAGCACATCAGGCAGCCTGTTGAAAGAGGTGGGTAGCTGAGCACCTTGTTTGTATAGTGAGAAAGGCAAGTGCTGGCAGTCTGCAGGGCTAGATGTGTGTTATCTGCAGAAGAAAGAAACTGATTGCTTCCTTATTGTCAATATTGCAGCCATCGGTAACGCGTACGCCGTGTTGAGCAACCCGGAGAAGAGGAAGCAGTATGACCAGTTTGGAGATGAGAAACTCAACCCTGCTCGGCATGGGCACAGTCACTCAGATTTCCACCGTGGGTTCGAGGCGGACATCTCACCTGAGGACCTCTTCAACATGTTTTTTGGTGGTGGTTTTCCTTCTAGTAAGCACCTTAAACTTGAATCTCTTGAATAGGACCCATCTTGGGGCTGGGAAATGGAGGCTGAAGGGAGGGAGACCTCACTCTTCTCAGCTCCCTGAAAAGAAATGGGAGCCAGGTGGGTGTTGGTCTCTTCTCCTGAGGAAGAAAGTGATGGGACAAGAGGAAACAGGCTCGAGTTGCACCAGGAGAGGTTTAGGTTGGACATTAGAAGAAATTCCTTCTCTGAAAGGGTTTTCGAACACTGGAACAGGCTCCTGAGGGAGGTGGTTGAATCCCCATCCCTGGAGGTGTTAAAAAGAGGCAGATGTGGTGCTGAGGGATGTGGTTTAGCACCAGACTGGGGAGAGTTAGAGAATGGTTAAACTGAACAATTTTAAAGGTCTTTTTCAACCAAACTGATTCTGTGATTCTATGAATCCTTCTGACAGAGCAACACTGCAGTAGTCCAAGGATTACTGAGTTTAATGAGAGTTCTCCTTCATACACAACCCAAACACCTAGGGCTTTCTAAATTGGTCAGATGGGTCCTTGGAGAACTCAGCATCCAATAAGTAATGCCTGGACTTCTTCTGAAATTCAAGTATTTGTTTCCATTGCCACCAACATTAGCTTTAGCTTGGGAAAGAGGAGGCTTAGGACAGACCTCGTTGCTGTCTACAACTACCTGAAAGGAGGTTGTAGCCAGGTGGGGTTGGTCTCTTCTCCCAGGCAACCAGCAACAGAAGGAGGGGACACAGTCTCAAGTTGTGCCAGGGGAGGTCTAGGCTGGATATTAGGAGGAAGTTCTTGACAGAGAGAGTGATTGGCATTGGAATGGGCTGCCCAGGGAGGTGGTGGAGTCACTCTTCCTGGAGGTGTTGAAGAAAAGATTGGATGGGGCACTTAGTGCCATGGTCTAGTGGGTGATAGGTTGGACTGGATTATCTTGAAGGTCTCTTCCGACCTGGTTGACTCTGTGATTCTCTGTTAGGTTGGGATGAATGTCAGAACAAAGAATGACTTGTTTCAAGGCTACTCGTAGAAGTAATCCTATTTTGCAAAAGGCTTCTCTGCCTGATGGTTTTAGAGGTTAAATCTTCTCATCAGAACAAACTGTGGTCACGCTTGGGCCTTGTTCTTGACCTGTATCTGCTCTGTCACACAGCTGAAACAATTTCTCTGAGATCATTGTCCTCTTCCTTCTTTCCACTGTGTCACATAAAAAAAGAGGAAAATGCTCTTTATACATCATGTTTTAAACCTCTTGGATTTAAGATTGAATCTGTCTCCTGTCTGAAATTTGGGCAGCAGGAAGGAACCAAGTGGCTGTTCCTTCACTTCCTCGGTTCTGATCGGAAAGATACAGATATAGAAGACTCCCTTGTATTTACTGTGGTCATACTTGGCTGGCAGTGGTCATCTGACCCCTGCCAACTTGGAAAAATAAATATTTTTGTTTCAGTTGAGCAGATTTACTCTGATAGCTCTTTCCTATCTGATACATGAGAATCAACACACTAACTGCACTTGCAGAGAGGCATCTCAAAGCCTTTTGCAGCATTTGCATTCTACCTGTCAGAGAGGTAAAGCTACTCCAGTAAAACCAGCAGGTTGCTGGTTTAGCCTGGTCTCTTTGTTCCTTTCCTTACAGTCCCAAGATAATCCAGGATGACTTTCTCAGCCCATCTCCCTTTTCATTTGTAGTTCAGACATTTGAAAACATGCAAGAGCTGGTTTTAGGTGGAAAAGCTACCAATTTTTTTTTCTTGCTGTCACTGGTTTTAATCTCAAGTAAATTCTGTTAGAAGCAAGAAGGCCTGTAGAAGATATTCTCTCTACAGAGCTGACCCTGCTTTGAGCAGGAAGTTGGAGCATCTGAGGTCACTTCCAACCTGAGTTTTCATATGGTTCCTGTGCCCACCGCCAGTTTGCCCTCAGACGTATCTGCTCAGTAGACCTTTGGAATACTCCTTTTTCAGCTGTGACTTCTACAGCTCATTTGTAAATGTTGGCTTCAGGGAATGAACAGAGTCTTTTGGTGTGAATTCTTCTATCAGTCTCCTCTAGAGCCCCATTTTGGCTTCACCCTGCAGCTACAGCCGTCTCTGTCAGGACAACAAGACGGAGTGGCTCGAAGTCAGGGGCTCCAGCCAGCTGGCCTGCTGACCGTGCACTGGGACAGATGCGGAGGTCTCAGGAGCAGCCTAATTCTGTCGAATCACCATTTCACTGAGACATCTCAGCTCCAGCCAGCCTGGAAGCAGCCCTGCCAGGCAGCCATGCTGTCCTCCTTTCAGCTCTGAGCTGGCTGGCGTGCTTCTGGCTGTGGGAAGTAGGCTGAGCTGAGAGCAGTGGGAACAGCAGTGCTGGTCTATGTGTGAGCACAGCCTAGAGTCTTTTACAGTCTCTACAGCGATCAGGAGTAGAGAAGTGGTGCCTCTGCACTCAGCACCAGTGCCAGTTGGGGCACTGCAGTATAAGAAAGACACTGAGGTGCTGGAGTGGGTACAGAGAAGGGCAATGAAGCTGGTGAGGGATTCAGGTGGGGTGAGTAGAGGCTGAGGGAGCTGGAATTGTTTACCCGGAAAAGAGGAGACTGAGAGAAGACCTTATTGCTCTCCACAGCTACCTGAAAGAAGGTTGGAGNATTTTAAAGGTCTTTTTCAACCAAACTGATTCTGTGATTCTATGAATCCTTCTGACAGAGCAACACTGCAGTAGTCCAAGGATTACTGAGTTTAATGAGAGTTCTCCTTCACACACAACCCAAACACCCAGGGCTTTCTAAATTGGTCAGATGGATCCTTGGAGAACTCAGCATCCAATAAGTAATGCCTGGACTTCTTCTGAAATTCAAGTATTTGTTTCCATTGCCACCAACATTAGCTTTAGCTTGGGAAAGAGGAGGCTTAGGACAGACCTCGTTGCTGTCTACAACTACCTGAAAGGAGGTTGTAGCCAGGTGGGGTTGGTCTCTTCTCCCAGGCAACCAGCAACAGAAGGAGGGGACACAGTCTCAAGTTGTGCCAGGGGAGGTCTAGGCTGGATATTAGGAGGAAGTTCTTGACAGAGAGAGTGATTGGCATTGGAATGGGCTGCCCAGGGAGGTGGTGGAGTCACTCTTCCTGGAGGTGTTGAAGAAAAGATTGGATGGGGCACTTAGTGCCATGGTCTAGTGGGTGATAGGTTTGACTGGATTATCTTGAAGGTCTCTTCCGACCTGGTTGACTCTGTGATTCTCTGTTAGGTTGGGATGAATGTCAGAACAAAGAATGACTTGTTTCAAGGCTACTCGTAGAAGTAATCCTATTTTGCAAAAGGCTTCTCTGCCTGATGGTTTTAGAGGTTAAATCTTCTCATCAGAACAAACTGTGGTCACGCCTGGGCCTTGTTCTTGACCTGTATCTGCTCTGTCACACAGCTGAANTAACTTCTTCATTTGACTTAACGAAAGGCCTTTTTCACTGAGCTTCTTGGTATGGTTTCTTTCTGTCTGCAGTTGCCCGAGAAGCACATCAGGCAGCCTGTTGAAAGAGGTGGGTAGCTGAGCACCTTGTTTGTATAGTGAGAAAGGCAAGTGCTGGCAGTCTGCAGGGCTAGATGTGTGTTATCTGCAGAAGAAAGAAACTGATTGCTTCCTTATTGTCAATATTGCAGCCATCGGTAACGCGTACGCCGTGTTGAGCAACCCGGAGAAGAGGAAGCAGTATGACCAGTTTGGAGATGAGAAACTCAACCCTGCTCGGCATGGGCACAGTCACTCAGATTTCCACCGTGGGTTCGAGGCGGACATCTCACCTGAGGACCTCTTCAACATGTTTTTTGGTGGTGGTTTTCCTTCTAGTAAGCACCTTAAACTTGAATCTCTTGAATAGGACCCATCTTGGGGCTGGGAAATGGAGGCTGAAGGGAGGGAGACCTCACTCTTCTCAGCTCCCTGAAAAGAAATGGGAGCCAGGTGGGTGTTGGTCTCTTCTCCCGAGGAAGAAAGTGATGGGACAAGAGGAAACAGGCTCGAGTTGCACCAGGAGAGGTTTAGGTTGGACATTAGAAGAAATTCCTTCTCTGAAAGGGTTTTCGAACACTGGAACAGGCTCCTGAGGGAGGTGGTTGAATCCCCATCCCTGGAGGTGTTAAAAAGAGGCAGAGATGTGGTGCTGAGGGATGTGGTTTAGCACAAGACTGGGGAGAGTTAGAGAATGGTTAAACTGAACGATTTTAAAGGTCTTTTTCAACCAAACTGATTCTGTGATTCTATGAATCCTTCTGACAGAGCAACACTGCAGTAGTGCAAGGATTACTGAGTTTAATGAGAGTTCTCCTTCATACACAACCCAAACACCTAGGGCTTTCTAAATTGGTCAGATGGGTCCTTGGAGAACTCAGCATCCAATAAGTAATGCCTGGACTTCTTCTGAAATTCAAGTATTTGTTTCCATTGCCACCAACATTAGCTTTAGCTTGGGAAAGAGGAGGCTTAGGACAGACCTCGTTGCTGTCTACAACTACCTGAAAGGAGGTTGTAGCCAGGTGGGGTTGGTCTCTTCTCCCAGGCAACCAGCAACAGAAGGAGGGGACACAGTCTCAAGTTGTGCCAGGGGAGGTCTAGGCTGGATATTAGGAGGAAGTTCTTGACAGAGAGAGTGATTGGCATTGGAATGGGCTGCCCAGGGAGGTGGTGGAGTCACTCTTCCTGGAGGTGTTGAAGAAAAGATTGGATGGGGCACTTAGTGCCATGGTCTAGTGGGTGATAGGTTTGACTGGATTATCTTGAAGGTCTCTTCCGACCTGGTTGACTCTGTGATTCTCTGTTAGGTTGGGATGAATGTCAGAACAAAGAATGACTTGTTTCAAGGCTACTCGTAGAAGTAATCCTATTTTGCAAAAGGCTTCTCTGCCTGATGGTTTTAGAGGTTAAATCTTCTCATCAGAACAAACTGTGGTCACGCCTGGGCCTTGTTCTTGACCTGTATCTGCTCTGTCACACAGCTGAAACAATTTCTCTGAGATCATTGTCCTCTTCCTTCTTTCCACTGTGTCACATAAAAAAAGAGGAAAATGCTCTTTATACATCATGTTTTAAACCTCTTGGATTTAAGATTGAATCTGTCTCCTGTCTGAAATTTGGGCAGCAGGAAGGAACCAAGTGGCTGTTCCTTCACTTCCTCGGTTCTGATCGGAAAGATACAGATATAGAAGACTCCCTTGTATTTACTGTGGTCATACTTGGCTGGCAGTGGTCATCTGACCCCTGCCAACTTGGAAAAATAAATATTTTTGTTTCAGTTGAGCAGATTTACTCTGATAGCTCTTTCCTATCTGATACATGAGAATCAACACACTAACTGCACTTGCAGAGAGGCATCTCAAAGCCTTTTGCAGCATTTGCATTCTACCTGTCAGAGAGGTAAAGCTACTCCAGTAAAACCAGCAGGTTGCTGGTTTAACCTGGTCTCTTTGTTCCTTTCCTTACAGTCCCAAGATAATCCAGGATGACTTTCTCAGCCCATCTCCCTTTTCATTTGTAGTTCAGACATTTGAAAACATGCAAGAGCTGGTTTTAGGTGGAAAAGCTACCAATTTTTTTTTCTTGCTGTCACTGGTTTTAATCTCAAGTAAATTCTGTTAGAAGCAAGAAGGCCTGTAGAAGATATTCTCTCTACAGAGCTGACCCTGCTTTGAGCAGGAAGTTGGAGCATCTGAGGTCACTTCCAACCTGAGTTTTCATATGGTTCCTGTGCCCACCGCCAGTTTGCCCTCAGACGTATCTGCTCAGTAGACCTTTGGAATACTCCTTTTTCAGCTGTGACTTCTACAGCTCATTTGTAAATGTTGGCTTCAGGGAATGAACAGAGTCTTTTGGTGTGAATTCTTCTATCAGTCTCCTCTAGAGCCCCATTTTGGCTTCACCCTGCAGCTACAGCCGTCTCTGTCAGGACAACAAGACGGAGTGGCTCGAAGTCAGGGGCTCCAGCCAGCTGGCCTGCTGACCGTGCACTGGGACAGATGCGGAGGTCTCAGGAGCAGCCTAATTCTGTCGAATCACCATTTCACTGAGACATCTCAGCTCCAGCCAGCCTGGAAGCAGCCCTGCCAGGCAGCCATGCTGTCCTCCTTTCAGCTCTGAGCTGGCTGGCGTGCTTCTGGCTGTGGGAAGTAGGCTGAGCTGAGAGCAGTGGGAACAGCAGTGCTGGTCTATGTGTGAGCACAGCCTAGAGTCTTTTACAGTCTCTACAGCGATCAGGAGTAGAGAAGTGGTGCCTCTGCACTCAGCACCAGTGCCAGTTGGGGCACTGCAGTATAAGAAAGACACTGAGGTGCTGGAGTGGGTACAGAGAAGGGCAATGAAGCTGGTGAGGGATTCAGGTGGGGTGAGTAGAGGCTGAGGGAGCTGGAATTGTTTACCCGGAAAAGAGGAGACTGAGAGAAGACCTTATTGCTCTCCACAGCTACCTGAAAGAAGGTTGGAGTGCTAGCATCTTCTCCTAAGTAACTGACAGGACAAGAGGAAATGGCCTCAGGCTCTGCCAGAGGAGGTTTAGGTTGGGTGTTAGGAAGGATTTCTTTACTGAAAGAGTGGTCAGACATCAGAACAGGCTGCCCAGGGAAGGGTGGATTCACCATCTCTGGAGGTGTTCAAAACAGGAGTAGATGTGACACTTTGGGACATGGTCTAGTGGTTGTGGAGGTGTTGAGTAGAAGATGCGACTTGATGATCTTAGAGGTCTTTTCCAACCTTAGTGATTCCACGATCCTTATATTTTTTCTGAGCATGGCCTGAAGCAAACCACAGATGGAGCCCTTGCTGACAACATTCAAAGTTGAAACTGCTGATTTTCCTCTCTATGAGCACACGGTTTAGTGTTTTTCTGTTGTGCTTTTATTGGTGAGGCTGATGTGGAAGATGGCCACCTTTTTGTGGTTCCTTCCTGGCCAGCCAGCACTGTCTGATGTTCCCTGAGCTTTGCCTAACAGTTTGCTTTTGTCCCTAGGTAATGTTCACGTCTACAGCAACGGCAGGATGCGATATACCTACCATCAGCGGCAGGACAGGCGAGAGCACCAGGGTGATGTAAGTGGGGACTGAGAGTCTAAAGGTTTTTCCAACACATGGAATTGTGAGCTCATTGGTGGGGCCATCTTGTGAAACAGCCTTGCTGGTTCCCACCCCCTGAACAGAAAGCTGGAGTCGTGGGAAATGAACTGCTGCTTTCACCGATTACCCCAAGCTGTGGATTTGTTTACTGGTGATTGTTCTCCCAGGGCTCTCTTAGCTGTTGTCCCATGGGGAAAATGATGGTGTGTCTTGTAACAGTGATGCCTTGAAGTAAGATGGCACCAGCAAGGTGTTACCTGTTGTTAGCACAGGATAAACATCCTCTCTCTGATTTAATTCTGACACTTTGAAAGGTAAATCCACTTTTCAGACAAGATGGGTGCCCCCTGGCTCCTCCCAGCCTGAACTCATCCCCCCTTTTGTTCCAGTATTGAAGATGGGGTGTTTCTAATTTGTGATGCTCAATTAACAAAGGAAGGCACTTTGTAACATAGGAAGGACATGGACCTGATGAAGCAGGTCCAGAGGAGGGCCATGAAAATGATCGGGGAGCTGGAGCACCTCTGCCATGAAGACCAGCTGAGGGAGCTCGGGTTGTTTCAGCCTGGAGAAGAGAAGGCTGCAAGGAGACCTAATAGCAGCCTTCCAGTACCTGAAGGGGGCTACAAGAAAACTGGAGAGGGACTGTTTGCAAAGGCCTTCAGTGAGAGGACAAGGGGCAATAGTTTGAAATGAGAGAAGAGCAGATTTAGATTGGATGTCAGAAACAAGTTCTTTACCCCGAGGATGGTGGAACACTGTAGCAGGTTGCCCCTGGAGGTGGTTGAGGCCCCATCCCTGGAGCTATTCAAGGTCAGACTCAAAAAGAGCATGAGCATCCTGATCTAGTGGAGTATGTCCCTGCTGACTGCAGGGGGATTGAACTAGATGACCTCTGGAGGTCCCTTCCAACCCAAACCATTCTCTGATTCTATAATTTCAAAAGGTAAATCCCCTTATCGGACAATAGGGATACTCCCTGACTCCTCCCAACCTGAACTCATCCTCCTTTTTATTCCAGCATTGAAGATGGGGTGTTTCAATTCTGTGACACTCAATTGACCAAGGAGAGCAATTTATAACATCATCTCCCCTCAGTTATTTTGGGATGCCTCCTAAGCTAAATGCCTTTGAAAAGCTGGAGAATTTGGCCTGTGTTAGGGATGGGAGGGAGAGAGGGCAGTGCTACAGCATCCTGTGTAGAAGGTTGAATATTAGGAAAAAATTCTTCACAAAAAGGGTAAAGGGTTCTCAGGCATTGGAACAGGTTGCCCAGGCAGGTGGTGGAGTCTTATCCCTGGAGGCGTTTTAAAGACACATGGGTGTGGTGCTGAGGGACATGGTTTAGCAGTAGTGGCTTAGCAGCAGTGGTGAGATTGTGAGCTCTAGGTGAGTGGTTGGACTTGATGATCTCAAAGGTCTCTTCCAACCTCAACAGTTCTATGATTCTAAGTTTATGGGTGATGCTCCACTGTGTGTTTCTGTTCCTTCAGGGTGGCCTTGGTTTGTTTGTCCAGCTGATGCCTATCCTCATCCTGATCATTGTGTCTGCTCTCAGCCAGATGATGGTCTCCAGCCCACCCTACAGTTTGAGCCAGAGGCCGTTAGTACCTGTTACTCTAATACCTGACTGGCGTGGGGGGTTGGTTCTGGAGGGCAGGGTGGGTGATGGGGTAGAGATCTAGGCTCTCTGCTTTTCCTCTCTTTGTTGTGCTCTATCTCATCTTGCTGCCAGATGCCCTGCCCATCATTGAAAGCCTTCTGCTTCACAAGAGATCTTGAGCTGGAAGGTGTGGGGAAGGTTGGAGGGAGGATGTTCTTTGACAGGGACCTTCTGCAACCCATACCCACAGCTGAGTGTGTCTGTGCTGCAAAGGGACAGCCTCAGTTTATGCCTAGTACAATGCAGCAGAGGAAGAAATGGAGAGCGAAAGGCACTCCCAGAGAAATCCCATACTTTTGAACTCTAACATTGCCCTGAAATAGCTGTGGTAAGACATTGACGATGTGAAAGTGAAACTGAAATGCAGACCCTGTGGAAATGCCCACATTGCTCCCTTAGCTGATAAATGGAATGACTCTGGTCTTACTCACTCTGCAGTGCCCACAAAGCATAGGTAAACAGGCTTGATTTCTGCCTGCTTGCATCACCCTCAACAACAGCTTGGTGTTTTTTAGAGTGGAAGTTCCTTGTGTGTGTTTAAAGACTTGTTTACAGCTAGTAGGCCCTGCTCAGTTTCACAGGGGACAACATTTGACATTAGACACTATAAAACCCAGCTTAGCTTTTCGGTCTAGGACAGAGACCATGACATTAGTGCTTGGGAAGATGGAGTGGCTGTGAAGAGGGCACAGTTAAGGGCTATTCTGAGAGGCTAAAGGATGTTGAGACTCTGCAGTTGATATTAGGACTATAACATTAAACATTGTCTGTGTATACCAGTTGGTTTTCTACTGCTGAAGAGACAGCTTGGGAGGTGAGAGGATGTTCAGTGGAGGAGACATTCATTTTAACTGGGTAGGGATTTGCTTCCAGCCTTGTCTGCTGTCAGAGGAAAGTCAGCCCTGAGCCCCAGGTGTTTTTCTGCTGCTTGGTTCCCTGTTCCCTGTGCTGTCCCTCTCTCTGCATGCTCGGGTAGCAGCAAGCAAACTGATTCCCAAGTCAGGATGTGGACAGGAGTAGCAGCTGAGCTGACGCAGTCCTTTGTCATCTTTCTTGAGTGACTGAGGCAGCTCAGCTTGGAAGCCAGAGGCACAGGATGCCGACAGGCGGTGCTGCTCGCTAGCGCACGCAGGCAACCAGGCCCCTCTCGCTGCCTGATGTGAAAGGAAATGCTTTGCTTGGCTGGTGTTCAGCAGAGAGATGGAGTTCACAGGAGGCAAGAAGCTTGTGAACCTGGTGAGGTTTCAGTGCCACACAGAGATTTTAAAGCCACTTCTTCAGAGTGAAACTGTCACTGAGAGAAGCAGAGTCCTAAAGAACCATTTCTCGCTCCGTTGCCTTTGTTAAATCTCTTCCAAAAAGTCACTTTCTGCTGAAAGGGCTGTCTGGCTGTGGGCTTGACTGTGCCACCCTGTGCTCCCAAAGCACCTCATGCAATCTGCCTGACTTAATTGCATGTCTCACCTCAAGTGGCAGCTTTCTTGCACCACGTCCTGCCCTTATTGTGGTGCTTTACAGTCCAGCTTGCCGCTGCAAGCCTAAATACCCCTCCTTGGAGAGAATGCTTTGTATGTAGCCTTCATGGCTCACTTGTATACAGAGGAGGAATAAGAGCTTTGGGAGAGCTTAGGGCTCTGTCTTGACAGGTAAAATAGCGAGCTGAGCTTCTTCCAGGTGGTGTCTCTGCCAGCAGAGGCTTTTGGTCATGTTCAACCTATCTGGTTCTCCACTTCTTGTCCCTGAGTAGCTGGACCTTGATGAGACGTGCAGGAGTCTTTGAATCTCTCCTGTAAACCCTGATAACAGACTGAAGGGCGAGCCGGATGAGTTAATGTTTGTACCTGGCTTAAGGATCAGGCTTGCTCCTCAGGCAGCAGCCAGCTGGTATTTATTATGTGAAAACTTTGGGCACGTCTCCAGGTGGAGCCATTCCCGACAAATCCAGCACGGTTTGGGCACGGGCCCTGTGTTCCAGCTTGCAAACACGCCCCAATGAGTATCTCCAGGTCTGCTGGAGCATTGGGGAAAATAGAGGGCTCTGTCTGAAAGGCAAATCCACAGGAGGCAGGGTAAGAAGATATTTCCTTCTAGAAAGTGCTTTCTGCATGAACTGGTGCAGGCTGGAGCCTGCAGAGCAGGGCTGATTTTGTTCCTGCGGCAGCGGTGTTGGTTGCAGCATGTGATGTGGTAGAGGAAGCTGACGTTCCTGGGGTTAGCAGATAGGTCTTGGCAGAGGGGACTGGGTTCAACCGACCTGGGTGGGGGTTGCTGGGGAGGCTGAGAGCCAGTCCCTGCTCTGCCCTCCCTGGCTACCCACATCCCACACCGCGTGAGCGTCGGCCTTCAAGCTTCACAAGCATCGTTGGGGCTCACTGCCAACGAGCTGATGGTGTCGTCAGCAAGGAAATTGCAGGGAGATTTAATTAGTGCTGAAAACTCTAATGAACACTTTATTTTAAGTGGGTTTAGGCCTTGGGCAATCTGCCTTAGAGTTATGTCTGTGTTCAGAGCTCTGCCCACCTAAGCTAGAGGCCTGGCAGGTTTTCTCTGCCTGTGCTGGCATTTCTATTCCATCAAAATGCTTCTCCTTTCCAAAGCTTCCTGTCTGGATGCATAGGAACGATGTCTATCTTCAGCAGTTTGCTGTTGCATGATAAACAGCTGGGAGCTTTTTGCTCTGCTTGCCCTACACTGCTCTGCCTCTTCTCCCTGAACTAGGTCTGTGGGTCACACACACAGGAGAGTGACAGAGCACTTGAAAGTCCCCTACTACGTATCTGAGAATTTTGCAGACGAGTACACGGGCACCAACTTGAAGAATGTTGAGAGGAGTGTGGAGGATGACTACATTGCAAACCTTCGAAATAACTGCTGGAAAGAGAAGCAGCAGAGTGAGTAGTGTGGGCTCAGGAGCCAAGGGGCTTGGCTCCTGTGAGAGTTTGACTTCAGGAAGGTCTCTCACTGGGGACTGAGTTCTGCTAAATCTACACTTCAGGGTGGTGTGAGCACATTTCCTGTGTCGTTGCCTTTTTTTCCTCTCTGTGACTTGGTGACAAATCTCCCACCTGAGCTTTTTTTGTTTTGATTTGGTTTTGAACGCTGCTGTAGAACTGGTCAGGCAGGACTTGTGCCCTGGAGGTTCCCCTGCTCTGTCAGGAGGGTATCTCTGATTTCCAAGGGAGAGGTGGGGGAAAGGTTGCGGCTGTCTGATTTTCAGGAGGCCCCCACAGCTCTGTGTAATACTTTAGTCATCCGAGGAGTGTGTCTGAAAGCCTGCTGCCTGCCCGTGGTGTCCTCCATCCCTGCTCAGACAGCGGTGGTGGCAGCGCTGACAGCACCTTGCACACTGCTGAAGGCACGCAGGGTTAGGAGGGAGGGCTGCCCGGTCAGGCAGCATGAGAGATGACCTGGCTGTTTAGCCAGGCAGCAGTGTGGTGAGGTCAGCAAACTCTTCTGCCAAGTCCTGGGGCTGACCTGACCTCTCTGCCCTCCTGTTCTGAGCAGGTGCTGATCACAGCTCTGGGAACAGCGGCCAGAGTAAGATTTGAGCTCTTGGTATGCAGGAGGGGCTGTCAGAGCCCGGACTGGTGCCAAACGAGGCCAATGCACCCAGTCTGAGCCTCTGATTTTCCTCTTGCCTGTGCTGCTGGGGTTACCTTTGTGTAGGCTGCCTCATGTGCCTGCTGGGACTAGAGGCAGGTCCCATCAGGCTTTCCCTGGGCTGGATGAGCTGTCAGCAGATGTTACACCCATCCTGTCCTAAAGGGCACAGGGCATTTCCTCAGCCTCACGCTGTGCTTCATCTCGAAGGGGCTGAGGTGCCTGGCATTGCCAGCAGAGCCGGTGGTGGGCCTGGTGAGTGGGTCTCTTTCCAGCTGAGGGCCATGACACTGGCTTTTCCCTTTGCAGAGGAAGGCTTGCTGTATCGGGCACGCTACTTCGGAGACTCGGATCTGTACCAGCGGGCACAGAAGATGGGCACCCCCAGCTGTAGCAGACTGTCAGACGTTCAAGCCTCTCTGCATGGATAGTCACCGCCGGCCCGCTCAGCAGAGCTCTAAGTACGCCCGGTGTGACGCTTCCCCTGGCACCACGCTGCTTTCCATACTCACATCTCTCTTTGAGACACAGATCTTCACCAGCCTCCTCTGGATGCAGACACGTCCCGGGGGGGAAGCAGCCCCATTCCATCAAGCCTCTGTGCTCCCTACTCGGGACACTGGGTTTGTTTAGCTTGCACCTCGGCAGCCTCGGCTCTCTCCACGCTCCCTTTTCTCCAGCCTGCCCGTGGTGGGTCTTTAGGAACAGATCAAAAGCCTCGGGTGTGTTGGAGACTCAGCTGAGGTCTTGTCAATCCAGCAGCTGGTTGGAAGGCTTTAGCAGCCATAGCAGCCAGCTGCCAGGTTTTGAGGAACCTTTTTTTGGTTGCTTTATTGTCTGTTTTACTGAAAAAGCTGTTTTTCCCTGGCACTTGGAGCGGTCTGATGACAGGGAACCGGCTCCTACCAAACAGATGTTCCTTGCCTCCACCCCCTGCTGCCTTCCCATGACAGTCGAGGAGAACAAAGCAAATGGGCAGAGTTCACAGCAGGTTGGAGAAGTGACTTCCTGCCTTAAACTGGGAATCAGACAGCTGAGGGGCAGTCTGGAAGGCTCAGGGCTTGGAGAGCTTAGATTAAGGCAAGCCGCAGAGCTCAGGGTGTGCTGGGTCACAGGACAGCTGCACAGAAATAATGACAAAAAGTTTACGGTACAGCGTTTGGACCCTTTTTTTCCAGCTTAATTTCTGCTTAATTGTCACCTACCAGATGCTGCTGGGGTGTCCACGAAACATAACAGGTCCCTCCTCCCACAAAAAGATGTGAAAACAGGGATTCTGCAGGAAAGAAATCAGAGGTGAAACATGCACCGAACGCAACTTGTAGGGACACCATTTGGGCTTGCAGGGACCTCTTGGGGCCATCAAACATCTGGTGCTTGGTTTGTAGACACAAGGAAGGAGGTTCAGCAGGGGAGTTGTCCTTCGGTTTGTATTTTCCTTGGCAGAAGGAAAGTTTGGCCTTTCAATCAAATCCTCTGGCTTGGCTTTGGTTTTGGAACCCTTCTTATCTTGATAGGCCTGCTCTGTTTTTTTGGTAGGTGCACCTCTTTGACAGGGAGGCTGGGGTTAATCACCTGCTTTGCTGTAATTCCCTCTCTGCTGCAGCCAGGGGCTGGAAAGAGGGATTGAAAAACCCTGCGACTGCAAAAGCTCTGCCTGTAATGGTGGGGAGGGGAAGGAAGGGAGAAGTCCAGTGAGGTGTGATTGTCTGGAGACTGACACCGCTCCTGCTTTTGTCCCCAGACTCTTGAAATGCCTGAAGACTTTTTGGTGAAGCATGCTGAGCTGAGGTGACAGAGACTTGACATTTACCAAGAATCAGACCTTTTATCTTAAAAAATGGAGTTGGAGAATTTAAGCGACGCACAAACTGACATCTCCCTTCTCTCTGCCTGGCTCCGCCGTTCGACCTGCGTCTCGGGCAGCGAGTAGGACAGGAAATGAGGCTGCTGCCCAATCTGCCTCCTTCCCCTTCCCAACAGTCTCCTTGCTCCCGGGATCCCGCCGCCCACGCAGAGTGGGAAACGTAACACTAAACTAACTGCAGAAGCCCTGAGGCAGAGGGAGACCCTTTGCCTCCGAGCTTGGTCGCTGCCGATGGAGAGAGAGAGAGAGAGAGAGAGGGGGAGAGAGAATTTGGACGATTTGCTGACACAACTTTCAAAAGAAAATATAATCTATTTAGAGTTAATTTATAGCTGTATATATGTTGTACTTTTAAACTATGCAGGGATTGGATGATTAAATTATTTTGTTTTCTGCCCGGTTCGGCAAAGAGGGAAGCAGGGAAAGTCCCTTCCCAGGGAGGTGTCTCGCTCTGCAGCGCTTCCCTGCCCAACACTAAATTCAGCCTCACTTGGCGGCTGCTGTAGCTTTGCTTTCTGGCGGACAGCGGCGTTCTGCGGCATGGGATGTGTCGGTGCCGGCCTTTGAGGGGTTTAATCAAAGAAATTCCACATCTGTAGGAGGTGACAGAAACGGTGGGGTGCGGGCCGGCGGGAGGCTGCCCGGCTCTGCAGCGGGGGTTTTGCAGTGCTGGCAGTCAGCTGAGCCCCGGCGTCGCACTCGCTGAGGGGAAGGATTGTCCTGGATGGCTTTTGCTCAGCGTTGGGTCGATTTGTGCACGGAACTTCATTTTTTTTTGCAGAGCCTGCTTTAATTCTGCCTCGTAATCAACCGGCACTCGTGCTGTACAGAGGCCTTTCCACCCGCCACCTCCCTCTGCTGGGGTTTTGTCTGACCCAGCCTGGGGGCTCCTCGCCTACCCACCAGCGCTCCTGTTTGCAGTGTGCCTGTGGCCTTGACACCCTGTCCTTGATGCTTCCTAGAGGAGACCTGTAAAATACTGCAAATTCCTAAGAAAAGGAGCTTCCTACTGCTTCTGTTGAAAGAAGTTTTGCTGGGGGAGAGGGGAGAGTGCAGCCTAAGCTCTCCTTGGCACCCACCTGAGGTCTGCAGCGCATCTCGTGCTCGAGGACCGGTGGCAAGGTGGCAGGAGGGAGCTGGGGGTTAGGAGGCATCGCTTCAAAGCAAAGCTGGCACTGGCAGAGCTACCTGCCATGGAATAAACTGGATTTATTTTATTGTTTTGGGATACTCTGGAGCTCATGTTTTTGTCTAAAGCCATTTCCAGTGAGAGCCATCTCCCAGCACGCTTGGGGGAATGACTCAAAAGCGCGGTGACTCCCAAGTAGGGTGGCCAGGGCTGGAAGAGAGGTGAGGGGTGAGGTGGTTTTGTTTCTCTCTGGTTAGGAATCCAAGTGCTCTGTTTTCAGCTATTTATTTATTTGGCAGGATATCAGCCCTCCTGGTAACTTGCAAGCCTTGCCCCACAGCCACCACCACTCACACTTGATTCTAAGGGGGGTTTCTTTGTTTGTTTTTTTGGTTGTTCGTTTTTTTGTTTGGTTGGTTTGGTTTGGGTTTTTTTAGCAATTCCTCCACTTTTGGAAGGACTTGAGTGGAATTATATCATGGAGAAGTCACTCTTCAGAGAGGCACAGGCAAGGGGAAGGGGCTAACTGAAAATGGGGCTCACAGAAGGTGCTGGGTGTCCTACACAACACCCAGAGCCTGCCCACCAAAACCTCCTGATTCTTTCTTTTCCCAGTAGCCGCCCCTGGCTAGTAACAAGCAAGGAGGCGTCGGTCCTGAGGGATGCTGACAGGGGCTGTACCTCTCCGTTTAGAATTAATTATGCAGTTGTACATCTATAAATAAATGTTTATAACATGAAAGGCTCTGGCTCTGGTGGTGTCCCACAGATCCTGACCCCAGCCAGCTCTGGTTGTACAGCTCCTTCACGCCACCTTTCTCATGTCCACATAGGTGCTCTGTGAATGAAATTGGGTGTCTTTGCCACCCTGTCGAGCTCCAGCGTGGTCAGAGGCTGCAGGGCCTTCCCTAGTGTGGGAGAAGGAGGGGCAGAGAGAAGATGGAGAGGTGGTGGTGCCTCAGAGTTAGCTGTGGGTCCCAGTAAAGTGACTTTGGCTGCTCAGCAGAATGTCTTTGCTTCAAACTGGTGTCACTGAGAATGCTCCCAGCAGGATGTAGCCTCACCTTCCTCCCCTCTCATCAAAGCACCGCTTCGTTCTCTGCATCCTCCAGCTGAGGCCTTTTGGGCGATGCTTTATTCTCATCCCGCTGGCATCATCCCAGCATTTTAAGGTGCCCTGTGGATGGGTCCCTGTCCAGGGAGGGCAGGAAGGCTCAGGCTGTCTGTCCTGGGCATAAACTCCAGCTCAGATGCACTTCCCAGTGGCAGTGGCTCAGTAACCCCCAGCTGCTGGCCCAAAGCATGGGAGACCACCTGCTTCCAGAGTCAGACTTGGGGTCCATGCTCCCAAATGGGTCTTTTTTTTTTTCCCCCCAAATCTCCCCCCTCCAGGGCAGCAAAAGGCTTTTCCCACACCACTTGTGGCAGGTTTGACCCTGTTGGTTCTCTGTTCCTCCTCAGCCCCATGCACCAAAGGGCTGGAGGTTGTGGGGATTTTTTTTTTCTCTTTTTTCCCACTCTCTGAGGCCAGGGGTCATGGCACTTCCATTTCCCCTCTGCACTGTGTTCCCAGCAACAGTGAGTCAGCCCTGCCCGACTCACCAGCTGGCAGAGTCCAGCATAGACCAATGCTGGGCAACCTCCTGCCCAGTGCCACCTTTTGGAATTTTAATTCTGCAATTAGGTGCACCCACACCCTGTTTTTTAGGGTGGTTCTGCTACCTTTTGGGTCCTTCCAAGCCTGGAGCAATGGGAGATGTT
This sequence comes from Ramphastos sulfuratus, assembly GCA_013399055.1. Classification (NCBI taxonomy): domain Eukaryota; kingdom Metazoa; phylum Chordata; class Aves; order Piciformes; family Ramphastidae; genus Ramphastos; species Ramphastos sulfuratus. Next base: position 54,075 of record WBNM01025028.1, read on the forward strand.
CTGCATTTTGGTGTGTTTGTCCCGGCCTGCACACCAAAGATGCAGGTGACTTGAGCTGCCCATTAATTCCTTCCCCATCCAGCAGCTTGTTAAGCAGAGCTTTTTAAGTGGGGCAGCAGGCAGAGGAAGGGTGGCAACAGGGGAAGGCAGGTGCCCCATCAGCATTCTCCAACAGGTAAGGAGTGAAGGGGACCCTGCTTCTCTCCACCATCCTTTTTGGCAGCAAAACAGGAGGGATTTAGCATTAATCTGGGATTTTAATCCTCATTTGTCTTATTGCTGCTGATAGTCCCCCCCTAAAAAAAAAATCTCCTTTTCCTCACCACCACAACAGCACTCAGGAGTCCCAGATCAATGCTGCTGCCACAAATAGCCCCATCACTGCCTCCTGGGATCCCAAAAATATCCTTGTGCCTCCCCCCTACCCTGCCCCAGGAGAGGCTAAATACAGCCTCGTTAGAAACCTCTCTCATCTTCCAGGGAGCTGCCAAACCCCAGGGACGTTGATATCTCCCCCAAATTTGTCACCAAAAGGCCATTTTGCTATGAATAGAAACAAAACTTCACCTGATGGTGCTCATGGCTGGGACTGTGACCAAGGGATGTCTCAGGGGCCACACAGATCCTCATGGAGAGTTTTGGTGGATTTATGGTCTCTGTTGCTTTCTTGGTGTTTTCTGCAAAGCTTTGATTGTCCCTGGTATCAATCATTTAAGTAACATGGTGCAGAGCCCCTGTCTTGCCCCCAGAAAGGCTGGCAGGGGATGAAGCGGAGCCACTGCTGTGGTTGGCATCACAGTGCGACACGGGGTGATCCCCTCTGTGTGCCTGGGAGCTGGGGTCACAAAAAAGATGGATATTTATGGTGCTGTAAATATAGCTTTGAGACACAAGATGCCTCAGCACCGGGTGATGCCACGGCTGGAGCTGTTGCTGCCATCACCATGCCATAAATCTCTCAGCACAGCTGAGGAGCACTGCACTGGGGCCATCCTGTGCCAGCACCTGCTGCTCCTCTGCTTCGCCCAAAGGCCCCCTCAGTAACTCCTGGGCTGAGTTGATGGTGGTTTTGCTACTGGACAAGCCCACAGGGCAAAGGTCTGGCTGACCCTGGCATAGGGGATGTCCATCATGTGATATGGGGGGGGATGCTCCAGCACGTGAGCCTTTGAGAAACACCCCAAGCCCTCAGTTTGCACCACGTGGACTTGTAAAGGTGTGCTCCAGCTGGGCACTCCTTGTTGCTCTGACTGCTTCTAGGTGGTATTTACATGGGTGAGCAGCCCCAGTTTGAAATACTCCAGTTGTGGATCATTAATGTGGTTTGCTATGCAGAAACAACTTTTTGAGTGACAACTGTCATTAAGAAGTCACTATCTGTTCAGAAGGGGCAAAACCAAAAAGCAACCAGCAAGAGAAGCCAGAACAAACTGGTGTTTGAATGGAAATGTTTGGGGTTTTTTTTTAAGGCTGGTTTTGTTCCCCCACACCTTCCATGGGCTCTTCGTTTGCCAAGCAGCTTAATTACCCTGTAGTGAAAGCCTTTTCTCCGAAAGCCTTTAATTGCAGGCTTGAGTAATTGGTCTCCTTTCGGCAGATTGTTTGTAGAGCTGGGGAGTGCTCCCCTGGCAGGTGTGACCCTTCCCAACTCTCTCCTTTACAATTTTAGCTGATTCTCCTGGTTTCCTGCCCAAAGCCCCTTCTTGTAGCTCCCAGGGAAGAGCAGCATCCCCTCGCTGTGGTTCCAGGGTGCTCCTCCCTGGGCACGAGCAAGCACCTGGCTGGCTAAGGGCCCTGACTCAGCTCCCCCTGAGTCACATCCCCGTGGCCTGCAATTAGGAGCAGGCAGAGTGGGATTCCACCTCCCAGTTCCTCAAACCTCCAGCTCCCACCACAGGGGCTGCCTTACCAGGGAAAGGGCTTCTCAAGGAAGCCAGCAGGGAGTGGTTGCATCATCCCTCTCCAGCCCAGAGTGACAAAAGAGGGAGGCAGCAGGTTATCAATTAAGACAAGTTTTATTAGAAAAGTAAAAAAAAACCCAGCCCAACATGATTGCATAGGAAGTCTTGCACTTGAACATCAAGTGTATGAGTGTAAACTGTAACCAATGAAGCGCCTGCAGCGCATCACGGCAAGGGGTCCTGCCCTCGGTCCCTGGGTCACCTTGCATGCCCCTCTCCCCTCTCATGATCAAAGACAGTGTGGTTTCAGACGCCCCCCTCTTTCACTGGCAGCCCACGCAGAGCTGCTAGTGGTAGGAGCTTGTCTTTGATCCAGCCTCCAGCCCAGCCATCGCTCACTCACACACACCCCCTCCCCAAAACCCCATTGATTACAATCCTTGTTACAAAAACAACACACAATCATGATTAATCAGCCAACAGGAGACCATCTGCCCCCCAGCAGCCCTGCTGCTGCTACCAGGAGCTCAGTCACCTCAATAATCCCACAATCATCAACGGTGTGAAGCGACCTCTACCTCAGTCCTGGTCTGCTCCACATCAGGGACACCCCCTGACAAAGACAGGCACCCCTGTGGGACCTTCACCTGTCCAAACTACTTCCACCTACAGCCCTACTCCAGCCTAGCCTAAACTACAGCGGCTGCCAGGAGCCGCCACGCTCTAACACTGGCTCCTCCAAAGCACTTGGGTAAGCTGCTTCTCCTCTGGCACGGCCATCAGCACTCTTCTATGAGCAGCTGCTCCGAGCTGTACAGCTTCTTCTTGATGACCCTGAAGCCCGTGCTCAGCTTCAGCGGTGTGAAAGCTGGCCCAGAGGTGAACAGTCCCTGGATCTTGGGCCAGAGGCGGGAGTCCAGCCGGAGCACCAGGGTGAGCTGGAAAGTGGGCACAACGGCAGGGTCCACAGTGATGTGCCCGACATCGTGGCAAGCCTTGCCGTGCTCCACGCAGAGGTCGAGGAGGGCCCCACGCAGCCCACAGGGCTCGCTGCAGGCCAGGCGCAGCAGCTCTGTTCTCACCTGTGCCAGGAGCTGGGCCGGCATGAGGAGCCGGGAGCAGCGCTTGGCACCTAGTGGGGCTCTGCCCAGCGTAGCCTGGACCAGATCCATCAGGTTGGCACACAGCAACTCATCCTCAGGATCATGCAGCAGGTCCAGGTCCGGCAGAGAGATCCCTTCAGCATATTCAGCATCTGTGGAAGGGACAGGAGGCAGGTCAGCACCAGGTCGCTGGGAAGGGTGGGCTGCGGGGACAGGCTGGAGTCTCATGGTTGTGGGGGGACATAGCAGGGTTGGAAGTGGGTAACCGGGACACGGGATTATGGCACAGGATCTCTGGGCCCTCGGGAACACCTCCTCGTCCCTCAGAGGGACCCCCAGCCACCACCCAGCCCCTTTCAAAGGCACACCAGGACTCTTCGCCACTTCCAAACCCCTAAGAGATACCATCTTGTCCCTCAGAGGGACTCCAGGCTCGCCAGGCCCCTACCATCCCTCGGAGGGACCGCAGGTCCTCTAGGAGTCCCCGGCAACGGCCCTCCCCCGGCTTCATGGGGACCTCCACTCACCTCCCTCCGAACCGGAGGCACTGCCCAGCGACTCGCAGTCGGAAGTCTCCAGGCGGCCCCGCTCGCTGCCCGCCAGCCGCTCCCACAGCCCAGGCATCTCGTTACGCCCTGTCAGCTCTGCGCTCCCCTGCCACCCGCCCACGGCCGCCTTACATAGCGCCCGTGCGGGAGGCCCCGCCCCGCCAGCGCCTGCCCGCCAATAGGAACGCGGGGCACGTCCGCGGCGTCTCTCCTGCCCGGTGACAGCGGGAGGCGCCGCCCCCTGCTCCTGCGCGCCTGCCCTTGGCTCCGCTCGGTCCCGCTCGGCTCCGCTCGGCTCGATCCGGACTCCGCCTGGGCCCTGCAAACGGCGCTGTGGGTTGCATCAGGAGGGCCGGGGCGGGCCAGGCTGGGCTGGTGTAATCTGCTTGTGGATTTCGGCAGTGCCCGGTCGAGAGTCCCCAGCTGCTTGACACCCCCTCAGGGCATGGGCTTTACGCCCCCCATGTGCCCTCCCAGGACTTGGGCATTACACCCCCCAACTCCCATGTAACTCACCTTATGTGCCCCCTCAAGGCCTAGGCTTTACCCCTCCTTGTACCCCTTGAGGCATGGGCTTCTTCTTGTTCTCCCTCGAGGCTGAGTCTTCAGCTCCACAACTCCAATGTACCCCACGCCAGGTGCCCCCTCAAAGCCTGAGCCTTACTCCCCACCATGCAGCCCTTCAGGGGCTGGACTTTGCCCACTTACGTACCGCCTCATGGCTTGGGCTTTATTCCCACCATGTACCCTCTCAGCGCCCTGGCCTCCTCCCACCACCCCCCCCCCTCATTAGCCCTTGAGGTCCTGGGCTTCATGCCCACACCCCAGCTCAGGACTCCCAGGTCACCCTGAGAAAACAGCCCTGGCCACCCTGAGAAAACTGGCTTGGGCCTGGGTCTTACCCTGGCTCAGTGCCCGGCCTGGGCCTCATCACAGGCACCTGCAGGGCTGGACCCCAACCCAGGCCTTGCCGCTTGGCCTCGGACACGTTCTGCTGGGCACAGCAGTGGCAAGGTGGGTACATGTCTGCGCCAGTAGGTGCTTTGGCTCCGCTGCTCCTTGGCCCTTCTCTGAATTGAGAAGCAGGACCAAGCTGGCACAAAACAAGAGTGCAGGTGGGGGGCCGAGATGGGTTCCATCCATGGTGTTTGTAATGTGGCTGCCAATCACCCTCATCTTCCAGGTGATGTTTCGGTGGTGAGCATCAGCAGGGTCTGATCCTGATGCCAGTGGCAGTGGCAGCCCAGGTGCAGCCCATGGGCAGGCTGTTGCCCTGCTTCTGGTTACAAACCAAACCAAGAGCCCGAGGCCAGAGGTGCTAGCATCCCATCAGCTGGTGTTGTCAGTAAGAGCTGTTGGACTGGAACACGTTACAAATTGGAGGGTGCTGAGAGGGCGAGAGCAAGGCATGACCAGGCTGGGACAAGGGATTTTGTTGAGTGCCAGGCTGGGGTAACCCCCTTCTGCCTCCTCCAGTGGTCCTATCAGATGGGGGTGACACCCTGTCCTCTGCTCTGGAAGCACGTCCCCGTCCCACAGGCCTCTGCGTGCTGGCCCCTGTGTACGTGACCTTTCCAAAGCCAGACCCTGAGGAGCGGAGAGCCAAAGGGCCATTAATTGGTGATAAAGGGCTTTGTTTGTCCTCCTGCCGCGCTGCCGGCGGCTTTATCGGAGGAGCTGAGCAGCTCTGAAGTCACTCAGAGCTATCTTGGGTACTGTCCTTCCTAAGCAGAGATTGATAACAGCCTGGCCATAAACACAGCCAACAGCAAACGTGAACAAGGGGGGACAGGCCCCCAGCATTGTGCCCACCGCCTGTGACCTCCAATTCTCTCACCCCAGAGCTGTGGGATAGCGAGTGGAGAGGGTCCAGGCATCCCCACCAGTAGCTGTAGCAGTGGGGAAATTGCTTTAGAGGGGTGAAAGGAGAAGCAAGGCTTGAATCCGTCACCATTTTGGGAGCAGGGAGACAAGCTGGGGGAGCAGGTAGCGTCCCAGGGAGCAGTGTAATGTGTGGGGAGCTGGGAATAAGCCCTGACTTGTTCCTGTGGCACACAGGGCTTCTGCCCTGCTTTCGAGGACAAAAATGAACAACCCCCAAGACTGGCTGTTAAAAATACCCAGGGATGTTTGCACACTCGCCATGCAATACAGCAAAATAGGCACACACACTTGGTCAGATGGTGCTTGGGATCTTGTTTTCAACGAAATCTAGATCCTGCTTTTTTCTTCCCTCCCCACAACCAGCAAGTCATTGGTACGAATGTTTGCTGGGCGAGGCTGAAAATAGATGAGAAACTGCTAGGGTTTGGGGTCAAAACAGGGGGAAAATGTCAAACAACCGAAAAAGAGGTAAAGTACCACAGGGATGGTGGCCTTGCTAAAAATAACCTGGGATTCTGAAGCTGAGCATAAATATTTTTCTTTCTTTGCCATAACATCGTGGGGCAGGCAGGGGAGTGAGCAGCCTGGTGTGATGGTGAGTTTTGAAGTGAAATGTAATTTCTGAGCTCTTGAGAGACAAAAGTCCCAAAGCAATGCAGTGCGTTCGTGTTTCTGCTGGCATTCCAGGGTCTGCAGCTCCTTTTCCTTCCCCAAAGAGCCTGTGACCAGGGCTACTGTTCTACAGCAGAACCTCTAGAAATGGTTTGGGGCTAGAAAGCAAAGGTTTAAGTATAGCGTTAGTAAATCTCTGTACTTCCCCTGCTTGGGTACTGCTGCTGGCATAGGTCAAGTGTGGTTATTTGTGGCCGAGCAGCACATCTTTCCCCACTGTGACCTGCTGTCCTTTCAGGGGAGAGCAGAGGGGGGCTTCGGGATGATGGATGAAACTTTCTGGGCAGCTTATTCCCAGCTGGCTGTGCCTTATGGGACAGCCCCCGTCCCTGGCTGCCATCTCCATCCCCTCCCACGTTATGAGATTTGGTAGATGTCTCTGATTTCCAGCCTGTCTGGCTTTGCAAAGGGTTAAGCTGGAGCGTTAAGAGGGGCCGGCTGTTTGGGGAGGGTCCTGGCTGGGCCCCTGTCTGGGATGTGCTGAGCTCAGCGGTTTTGCAGGGCTTGCAAGAAGGAGGGGGGCTGGGGCGAAGGAGGAGGAGGAAGGGAGGAGATCTGCAGGGGCCTTAGTGAGTGCCGCAACACACGTCAATGCAAGCCATACCCCACGTATGGCAGGAGTCAAATTCCTGCCCCGTGGGGTAGCTGCCACTGCCCACGGTGTAGCAGTCCCTTTCTTCATGTTGTTTCCCAGCAGCTCAGTAGCCCGAAAAAGCCTCCTAAGTAGATGTTTGTGTTAGCCTGGCACAGGATGGCTGGCCAGCACTGGCACAGGGGCTGGTGTGACCCTCTGTGTCCAAGCACTCACGTGGGGAGTGTAACAAAGGGGCTGAGTTGTGGGGAAGCAGCAGATTTTGGGGCAAAATTGCAGTTTTTGGGGTGCTCCCTAAGTGCCTGTAGGGTGGGTGTCCTTTTACCCTGAGTAAAGGTGGCATGGGGTGATGGGCACATGAAAGTTGACATATTGCATCCTCCGAGTCTGTGGCCAGCTCTGCGAGGCAAGCTGAAGGCTGCGGGCTGCGGGCTGGGTGGATCTTCGTGGCAAGCCCCGGCCTGCTGCCAGCCAGGCAGCCCCTGCTGCAGCCAAGCTTTGGGCCCATTTCTCACCCTCGGGACAAGCAGCTGCAGGCAGGCTGCCCGCGAGGTGTGGGAGCTGGGAACAGAGTCGGGAATGTGCGTCCAAGGAGGAGGATGGTGGACGAGTTGTGGCAGCCGAGACACCGAATGCCAGGTTGGCATTGTGGTGTTTGCAGGGTAGGGGCTGCAAAATTCACCTCGCCTGGGATGCTTCTGCCCCATTGGCAGGGAAAAGTTAGTGGGTTTGGGTGCTGCCCTCCACTCCCTCGACAAGGTGGGGGCGAGGCTCTCCCCGGGCGGGTGTTTTGGCCGGGCAACATGGCGAGCGCGTGCCTTGGCACGGTCCCCAGCACCAAGGCTGAGGAGGGAGGTGCGAGCGGGGCTTGTGCGTCGGTACACAACGTTCCGCTCCGAGCACCCACAGGAAAACCAACCAGCAGCCCTCAACAGGGCTCTTTGTTTAGCATTTTTTTTTTCTTTTTCTCATTTTCATTTTCCCTCCCCTCCCTTCATCAACTTTTGCTCGCAGCTGACGTCTCCCTCCCCCCTGCTGCTCCACTCCCAGCTGTGGCCTCTGAATAGCCCCCATGATGCTGCAGATGCCCGAGGTGGGGAGCACAGTGCTTTGAACCCCCCTCAGGAGAAACAGCTACTGCTGCCTTCCCCACCCAGAGCAGGAATAGGGCAGCTGGGGAGTGGGGGTGGGGTAAGGGGGTGTTGCATTTGGAATGGGGGGGCACAGAGACATTGTTATTTTGCCATGCAGTGATCCCTCTGGTTTTCACTGCCTTTCATAAAGTGTTTACTGAGCAGGAGGGAAGAGCCAACAACATGTTTTTGCATTTGTAGTACTGTACATGGTGAACTTTTCACTTCCTCCCCATGGCTCTCGCACATGTGGTTATTTTGGGGCTGGGCACACATACAAATAAGCCGTGTACAGCACAGAGCCGGGACGTTCCCTACTCCTGCTCCATCCAGAAAACAAGGAGCGGGAGGAGGGCGAGAGGGGCCTGCCTGTGGTATCTCTCAGCCCTGCTGTGTTTGGGACTCTTGGGCACGCAGTGAGATCTGACAAGGCTTGGGCACTGCATCCTGTGGGCAGAGCCCTGAGTGCCAATCCCCTAGTGTCCCTGGAGGGTTGGCAGAGTGGAAAAGTTTCAGGCCGAGCAGCAAAAAGGAAAAGCCTTCCGGAGCTGGTTATGCCAGTTGCAGCACGTAGGGTCGGCGAGGGGGGGACATGACTCTGAAGGACTCACTCCCCAAACTCCACCACATCGTCGTGGTATGGGGAGGGTTATTTGTGGCAAGTTTGGCCTTAAGTTAGGAGCAAGCGGGATTAAAAAGAGATTACACAAACCAAACTAACAAGTTGACAATTGCAACGCTCCCTTCTTTTCACAATAATGGGAGTTTTAGCAGGGAATGCTGTTGTGTTTCAAGTGATACCGGCTGAGGAGGAGGCCCCGCAGAGCTGGGGTTGGCAGCTCTCCAGTTTCATTTTCCCTCCCCTCCCTTCATCAACTTTTGCTCGCAGCTGACGTCTCCCTCCCCCCTGCTGCTCCACTCCCAGCTGTGGCCTCTGAATAGCCCCCATGATGCTGCAGATGCCCGAGGTGGGGAGCACAGTGCTTTGAACCCCCCTCAGGAGAAACAGCTACTGCTGCCTTCCCCACCCAGAGCAGGAATAGGGCAGCTGGGGAGTGGGGGTGGGGTNCCAGGGAGGCGGCTTTCCGGGCCCTACACAGGGGAGGTGGCGTGGGACACGTCTCAGCCGAGCCATAGCTGTACCTGTGAACGTCCATTCCTACGTGGTTTCAGAAACCACAGAGCCGATCTCCATGGGTGCGGAGCTGGAACTAGGTCTGCCTCTGCTGAATGAGGCTGGCTTTTGGGTGGTGGGTGGCTCTGGATGACAAAAAGCTGATGCTGGTAGAGAATTAATCCATAAGCAGAGACGAATGCAGAACTTTGCCCCCTTAGTTTTAGCTTGCACAAACTGCTGGTGATAGAACTAAGACGGGGATGGACTGAAATGTGTTTCAATCCAGATGTGGCTGGATTGAAATAGCGAGTGAAAATAAACTCAGCTCGTAGATAAGACGTTGGAAATGGAGGAACTAGGCATCTGGAGCATGAAGCTGGATGTACTGTGCAGAGCCTTTCTCCCTGCTGGCTAGCAAAACCCTGGTGTTAAGGCTCTAATCAATGGAAAAATTAACACACTGAAATTATTATGGCAGAAAATGGGAGTTTAGTCCCTCATAAGGACAGGAGCAACATGAAAATGAAAACCGAGATGACTAAAAATGGATGGATTTAAACAAGGGTTTTCTGCTGGCAGAGTTAAACCAGGATTAAAACCAGATTTGAATCAATCCACTCCTGAGCATAAAGCATGTGAGGTTTGGTTCCTCTCAGAGGGGTTTTTAAACTGAACTGAAGTTGATGGTTGTAACAGCCGGGCTGCCTCTGAGCTTCATTAATCCTCCTGTTACCTACCCAACAGCTGATTGTTTCTTTCATCAGACCCCCACCCTCACCCCGGCACCAAGCTTTGGAAGGACAAATGGTTTCAAAGGCAGAATTATTTTATTATCACAGAGCAAGCTAATACATAACAAAGAAGGGGGGGAAAAAGAGGTTCAGCATATTAAAGATACAGCTTCTGCATCAGAGAGCAGTGTCCTACCAGCACCTGCTGTGCAGAGACAAGAGAAACAGCAGTGGAGAGAGAACAGCTCCCGTGATACAGAAGGTGCCACCCGGAGTCTCCATGCACCCCGTCTCAACTGACTCAGGACAGATCTCATCCTGCTCACCCCTAAAAGTGCAGCCAGGGCAGAATAGCATTTCTGGCAGGGTGTTATACCTCTGCTCTACAGAGGTCTAGTCTGAGAGGCAACAAGATGGACTTCCCATTCTGCCAATCATCCAGGAAAGGCCAGAGGGTGGCTTTTCCCCACCACCACACTGTACATCATCCCTCCTCCAGTGATTCTCCAAGATCCTACCTCCTAAGTTACAGAAACGGAGCTCTGCCAGCCTGCACCACTGCAGGGGACTAAAGAATCCCATCATTTCCATTTCCTTTATTGGGGATCTCCACTCCCAAGTTAACCAAAAGCCCAGCTGTGCCACTGCAGATGTCAGCATCTTGATAACCGGGGGTGTGTTTTGAAGCCAGGCCAGAGAATGTTTTTCTTCTGCTCCCCGACAGCAGCCATCCAGCCATGCTCAGCCCGAGGAGGGAGTGAATCCCAGGAGCTGCTCTATTGGCTTGTACCTCCACTCATCTGCCTCCAGCTCTTCCACCAGCCCGGCTAGTTTTTCCATCCGTGCGACTTGTTGATCTGCACGAAGTTCAAAGGTAAGTGTGGTTCGCAGTGCCAGGGCAATTAAACCCTTCAATTAGACGCAAATTCCCATCTGTCAGTGGGGAGCAGGGCAGAACAAAACCCACAGAGCCCATTTGAATACAAACCTACTTGACACGACCGCCCTGTGCAAATGGTGAGACCTCACCAGATTGCAGGAGAGAGAGCAGGGACAGGCTCTTCAACCTCAGCCTTCAGCCTAAATATGTATTTACCCATCCCTGCCCGTGCCATCTAAATTCAAGTCCCAACAGGGAAACACGAGGCCCATTAGTGTGTGGGGGTGAAAACAGGATGAAGCTCATTTCTTTAGCATAAATATTTATAGTGCAAAAGAACAGAGAAGTTCAGAGAGAGCTTGGTCAGCCCACAGTAGAGCTGGGTGCAGTGCAAAAAAATCCTCATGTTAATGAAGGTACTTTGAGGAGAACCTGGATGATGGCAGCTCTGCAACCAGCAACACTAATGACACAAATGTCCCGGTGGAGAGATGAGCTGCCTCTCCAGGGATCCCCAAGACAACTTGTTCCTCCCAGCTTTATTTAGAGCTGGTTGTATGTTGGGCACGCAAGGCTCCATTTCCAGTGAAATGAGCTGCAGTGGCAGGGAGATGAGAGCAGCCCTTCTCTTGGCTCTGCTGGAGGTTTAACAGCAGCCTTCTGGAAAAACATCCCAGTATGAGCCAAGTTACCAGCAAGAGTGGAACATAAAGTGTGTGCGACTTATGCTGACTGCAGCAGTGGCTGCTTTTAAGAAGGACTGTTCTCACTCCTGCAAGCGAGTGCTTTTGGGAACTGTCAAACAAACAAGCCAAAAAATGATGACCTCCATGGTTTTTTTTGTTGTTTTTCTTTTAAAGCCTTTCCTACAGGGAGGCAACTGGTGGCTGCTCCACAAACCAGTCTCAATTGGTGCTTATCAGGGTGCCAGTAGCTAGAGCTGCATTAGCACTGCAGCTGTGGGAACAATAGCTCTGGAGTCTGGCCTTGCTCTTTGGTTCAGAAACACAGGATCATGGCTTTGCAAGCTGCTGCACACCCCCAGACCTCCCCAACAGTCCTTGCGGGAGGACAGGAAACCTCTCACGTCTGAGACAACATGTGGAAGTTGCCATTCTAGCTGACAAGAGGCAGGGAGCAGAAAGGATGTGACCCTCAGGCAGCAGAGATGCTGAGCTCTGCCTGGCATCTTGAGAGCGAAAGACAGTCAAGCCCATGGCTCAGGCACTTGGGTGGCAGGCAAAGGCTCTAGGAGGGAAGCTGGAGCTCAAACAAGACGTAAGGCTTGTTCTTGGGGAGGTAGGGAGTGGAGTCAGCCCCATCACGCCACGCCAGGCACCTGCATGTCCACCTCTGGAAAACCTCGCTTGACCCTGCTGGGGCCACAAAGGCTCAGCAGAGGAACAAAGGCAGAATCAAGTGTCTCTCTGCCCCGGGCCAGAGAGACAGTCAGCACTAGGCCAAGAGATCAGAGCGTGGGCGTTTCCTGCCCACAACCTCCTCTTCTGGCCTCACCTCTGGTGAAGGCAGCGCGGCACAACAGCGATGGAAAAACAAGCTTCTGAAAGGCACAGCCTGTTCCCACCCAGGCTCTGCGGGTTCCCGGAGCTTTGCATAGGGCTTGCAAAAGGACTCGGCGATGGCCTGACTTGGCGTTAATTCGCCAACTTAAAAAGGCTACTCTGCTTTTTTGTGGTTGGCACCCAGCAAGCTGTCAGCTTCTTCTCCAGGCTCCCCTACCCGTCTTTCCCCGATGGACAGACAGTTAAAACAGAAGGCGCTTGGGTGCTTACCGTGCTTCACTTGCTTTAATGTAGACGCAACCTGATAGCTGAAGACAGATTCACACAGGAATCTTTCAGAGCCATCTGTAAACAGCAAAAGGGAGGTGCTTTAGTCTGAGTTTTAAGGCTGAGTGCTGTCGACCTTCTATTTCTGCATCTGAGGTATGGGGTTTCCCCACTTGCCCCATTCCCACACTCTCCCCTATGCCGAACGTGCTGCGTGCCAGCTCCTGGCCCCTGCGACCCTGCTTTCTAATCCTGCCCGGGGGCTTTGGCTGGCTCCCTGGGAGACATCCCAGCTGATCTTCTGTTACATCCCCTCTGACAAGCCGTTTTAGACTATTTTAAATAGAAGGTAAGCTAAGGAGAAGCTGGCTAATATTATGGCAGTCCCTGACTCCCTCGGGGCTCAGATGCTTGTGTCCTTATAATGCTTTATGATTTCCCACAGGTGTAGAGCAAAACTCCACATAAAGGACTTCAAATGGTGTATCCTGCCATTTGTGTCAGGCATTAATCACACGAGTGGCTCAGAAATCAATCTAGAATACACAGGGAATTGTGTGCCAAGTGCTGGCATAGGTTATACTACTTCCTTCTTAAAAAAAGAAAAATGACAAACAAATACCTAAGGGTTTATTTCAAAACAACTCTGATATTGAAGTAACAACAAAAGTCAGTCACTTAGTGGGGCTTTTTGAAGAGGAAACTGGTAGGGAGCTGCCTCCGTCCCCAGCAGCTGCCTGACAAAAGAATGGGTGTATCACTTTTTATCTCAAAAGTGATAAAGCTAACCTAAAGCCTCCTGTGACAGGGAAAGTGTTTTGCTGCTGCTTACACCCAGGGCAGGCAAACTGCTGTGTACTGGTAAAAAAAGGTCAACCCCAAAGCACAAGTAATTGAAAGCTTCATGCCATAAAAACGAGGAGAGACACCATTTCAAAGACTTAAAGAGTAGAAAGCGAGCCCTGACCCTGGAAAGTCTAATCCACAGCTGAACCCCAGGGAAGAGGGAAGAGTCAGAGTTCTGCTGTGCTTGGAGCATCCTCTCGCAAGCTGTTAAGACACTGTGGTGGTGCTGCCCTGTGTTGTTTGCAGGCATCCCCTTCACCCTCCTGCAACTCCCCAGCCTGGCTGCTGTCCTGCTGAGGAACAGATGCTTGTCTATTTGGTAACACCAAGTGCTTCATTATTTTAATTTGTTTTGAGGGCTCGTTACGTTCTATGAGCAAGCCTTTAGTCATAATTGCTTCAATAGACTGGCATACGGGCTCTAATGTGTAATAAAAACAGTCCTTAAATGACATAGCGAGCAGTTCCCAGTTGCCCTGTGCTGCTGCGTCACTTCTGAGCTGCTGAGCCACCTGAGCCTTGGTCCTGGCCACCTCAATGAACTTCAGGCTCACACAGACAGACGTGCAGTTTGGTGACACAGGAAGTTCAAGGGAAGCAAGACAGACAGAGCGACCGTGGCTTAACCCTGTCATATGGAGGAGCCGCCCTTCCTCTCTCACCCAGAACAGGGGCAGGGACACGCAGTGCCTGGGTCCTCTTTCAGGCAAACCCGAGAAGTGGGTGGCAGGTCTTGGGCACCCAAACACGAGGTTAGAGCCTCAACCCTCTATGGGTGGCCCTGGAGAAAGGCCCTGACAAGAGTTGAGCCCAAAACGAGAACATGCTCAGCCTCAGAGGATTAAAGGAAAGGCCTAATCCTGATTTGTCCTCACAGACTGCTGGGGTGAGGTTTTAAGTTGGGTTGAAGGCAAATGCAAGCTGCCCTCCGTTTCCTGGCCAGCAGGGGTACAAGCTGCCTCCTGTACTGGTCCAGTCAAAACCAACCTCAGAACATGTTTTGCCAAGAAAAACACTCCTACCTCAGCTATCTTTATATTAATCCCTGCCCGACTTCAAAGGATTAGCTAACAATAAGCAATTAACACTGTCAGGTAGAGCACTTCCTTGTCTGAAGTGGTGTCATGGAGCTAAAAAACAGGTGACTGCCAGAAAGATCACTTCCTTATGAACAACTGGTGGGAGAGACCTCTAGACCTACCCCAGCCCTGGTGCTTCCTTCCTCCCTCCAGCTTTTGCCAGCTAAAATCTGAAAAGGCAGTGGAGTGCCAACAACTCCACTCAACACCAGGAGGAGCACGGAAGGAAAAGGGCAGGAGCAATCACCTTCCAGCATCTCCCCGGCTCCTTTGGGGTAAGTGAAGAGGGCTTTTCGGGGCGGCGCCAGGTCCGAAACGCTGAACCCCGATCCTGTTACAGAGCTGCCGCTGACTCCACCAGCTGAAGAGGATGAGGAAGAGGCTGCCATTTCACCTCCTCCCAGCCTGGGAGAACAAAAAGGGAGGAAAGCAGAGTTAGGAAGGGTGTCTCGGAGTTTCCCAGGGCTCAAAGCCAGCAACCGCACACGGATCTGACGGCAGATGAAGGCGGCAAGGGCCAGGAAGAGACAGCGAGTGCAGCTATGGGCTGCCACCTCCGCTCTGTGGTCTACAGCCTCAAAGGGCTGGTGGTTTCAGGCTGCCCTGCTTGCGTGGGAGAGGCTGCCTGCTGCCTGTGCCCGCCGCAGGGATGGCTGCAGTGAGCTGTCATACCAGGTGGTGGCACCCAGAATCTGAAGGTAACCCATGCTCTGACCCCTCGGACAAAGGGGCCTGGGAATTCAGCGGGACGCTGAGAGCTGGGACCGTGCATAAAAATAACCTGGCACAGGTCACTGGCCTCAATTCACTGGCGTTCAGCTGCCTGGCACTTTTCCCGCTCCCCAGAGTCATTAAAAAAGACTTTTTTTTTCTCCCTCCCCCCTCTTTTTCTCTGCCTTGTTTCCAGGAGCACAAACACCGAGAGAAGCTCTGCTGCCTCATAAAACCTGGAAGCCTGCAGGACTGCCAGTTCCAGCACCACATCCTGCACGAAGCCTTGCCGCCACACCTAATTTAAAGCAACTGCTCTCTCCATCACTCCAGATGTGCTTTTGCTTTTAGAACACTATATATGGCCTAAACCAGCAGCAGCTGACCACCAGAAGCCTGGTCCCCTCTTGCATACCCTTTCCTCAGCCTTGCTTTAAGGGGTATCTGCTGCCATGTTTGTCATAATGGAGTACTTATAATTTGTCATACATGCATCTCTGACAGTGAAAATGTCACTTGGCACTTGTGACAGCATTTGCTCCAAGCCACTTCTAAGCTCTTTCCAATTATCCTGCCCATTTAATACACTTACAGTATAGTGCCAATTTGATACACTTATAGCATAGCATGGTTTGGGTTGGGAGAGACCTAAAAGATCATCTTGTTGCATCCCCTTGCAGTGAGCAGGGACATCTTCAGCTGGATCAGGTTGCTCCAAGCCTGTCCTGCCTGTTTCCATGGATGAAGCAATTGCCATCTCTGGGCAGCCCGGGCCAGTATTTTTATGTTTCATTTATATGTATTTATACATTTCACAGGTCTATTATCCTACTTATACAATGCACTTTCATAGACTCCATAAGTGATGCATTCAGTTTGGAAAGCACTCATGGATTTAGTGGAGGAAATGTGGCTTTAAAAGGCTGTCACAATCTGTTCATAGGTAAGCCTAAGGTTTTCTCTCTTACTGCAATATAAATCAGCTCGGCAGCTCGCAGGAAGCTGGGTAAAACAAACCAGTCTGATATGTCCAGCAACGCCTTCCTCAACGAACGCAGGCAGGCCCTGCTTGTGAGGGAAGCGAGACGCTGGTTTGCGCTGAAATCCTGCTGACCAGGCCTCGCAGAACAGGCGGGTGCCCAGATGCAGCCACAGGACTTGTATCTGAGAGAGGCTGAGTCACAGACAGAGGCCTAGCCAACGCTCCAACGGCTACCGGCCCGTGCGCGCGCCGCGAGCCATGTTGTGCGGGGGTGGCCGAGAGACTGCGGGACTGACTGCTACTGCGCACGCGCGAGGCGCGCCCGCACGCTTCCTGAAGGGGGCAGCAGGCCCGGGGGGGGCACTGCGCCTGCGCGGGTCGCCCCGCCCCGGTACACAGACCTCCCACCTTCCCACGCCGCGGCCCCTCCCCGCCTTCCGTAGAGAGCTGCTTCGCGGTGAGTGCGTGCCCCGGGCGCCAGTCTCTCCATCCTACCCCGCTCCCGTTCAGTCCAGCGCCCTTCTCCTCCCGGGCCGCTCCTCGCCCGTTCCCGGGCCTCGTCGGTCCCTCCGAGCCTCACCTGGGCGTCCGGACGGCTTGGCGCAGGCGGCGTGTGTGATCACGCTCGCGGTGCATGCTGGGGTGCGGGCGACGCGAGTCGCGCGGGGCCCCTTCCGACTTCCGGCGGCGAGAGGCGGGGCGGGGGTCCGTAACCCCTGGCAACGGCTGCGGCGTCAGCTTGCCCGCAGGGGAGCCCCGGGCGCGGCTCTCCTCGCGGCTTCGCACCCGACCGAGAGCGGTTCCCGGCGCCCCGCAGCCTCGCTCGGTATGGGCAGTGGCTGACCTCTGCCGTTCACCCTGGAGGGTGAGGGGTGCCAACCACCGGAGCCCGGTCCAGTCACAGAGTGCTTTGGGTGGGATGGGACCTCTAAAAGTCGTCTGGTCCAATCCCCCCGCAGTCAGCAGGGACAGCTGCAACTAGAGCAGGCAGCTCACAGCCCCAAACAACCTCACTTGGACTGGCTCCAGGGATGGGGCATCTCTCTAGGCAACCTGGGATTGTCTGACCACCCTCAGTGGAAAACATTTCCTCCTTCTCTCTAGTCTAAATCTCCCTCTTTTAGTTCAAAATCGTCACCTGTTGTCCTGTCACAGGAGGCCCTGCTAAGTCTGTCTCCAGCTTTCTGATCAGCCCCTTTAAATACTGGAAGGTCACCAGAAAGTCTCCTCAGAGCCTTGTCCAGTCTGAACAACCCCAGCTCTCTCAGGCTGGCCTCACAGTCGAGGGGTTTCAGCTCTTGAATCATTTCCATGTCTTTCCTGTGCTGAGGACTTTGGAGCTTGACCCACCACTGCAGGTGGGGTCTCAGCAGAGCAGAGGGGCAGAATCCCCTCCCTCTACCTGCTGCCCACTCTGCTGAGGCTCATGCTAGGACACAGCTGGCTCTGGGCTGTAAGCACACGGTACCAGTTCATGTCAGCTCTTCCCCTACCAGAATCCCCAAGCCCTTCTCCACAGGGCCCCAGCCTTTGTTGATACCAGGGTTTGCCCTGATTCAGATGCAAGGTCTTGCACTTGGCCTCAGTGAACCTCATGAATTGCCTCATCACTAACCCTGCATTCTGTCTGCAGCCTCAACTGCTTTGTGTCTCCCCTCGCCCACCATGGCAGCATCACTCTTTCTGCATGTGTGTGGAGCCATCGTCTCTGCACAGTTCTCACCTGCACTTCTTCCCTTGAACTACAGGAAAGTCTTTTTACTTAAATGTAGGTTCACATGGTTGTGAGACATTTCACAAGGTGGGGCTTTAACTGAAGGGAAAAGCCTGAACCTCACATCACTCCATGTAATAAATCCAGTTTAGGATAAGTGCGTCTTCAAAGGAAAACTTATCCATTTTTCCTGCTAGGTTCTGCTGTAGCAGACAGGTAAATCTTTTGTCAAAGAGGATTTTTTTTGGTGGAGGCTTTGTTTTCTGCAGAGCAGAAATTTCTGTTGTGCAATCAAGGAAAACCAAGATCTTCCTTCTATGTTAACAATTTCTGTGAATGTACAAATTCCGAGTATTGAAGTCTGACAGATGACTACCAGTGGACCATTAAATGTTCTCCACCCTAAGGAGTTTATCTGAGCGCCCCATGTTTCTGATACTGTTTGGAATCATGCAGGGTAGAGTGAGGGTTTTTTGTGTATACCTCTCAGATTGAGACAAGTGATTCTGCCACTCTGCTCCGGTGAGACTTTACCTGGAATACTGTGTCCAGCTCTGGGCCTCTGACACCAGAGACACATAGATGTCCTTGGAGTGGGTTCAGAGGAGGGCCACAATGATGATGAAAGGGCTGGATAACCTCTCCTATGAAGCTAAACTGGGAGAGTTATCACAGTATCACAGTATAAGCAAGGTTGGAAGAGACCTCAAAGATCATCAGTCCAACCCATTACCACAGACCTCGAGACTAGACCATGGCACCAAGTGCCACGTCCAAATGTGCCTTAAACACCTCCAGGGACGGTGACTCCACCACCTCCCTGGGCAGCCCATTCCAGTGGGGAATGACTCTCTCAGTGAAGAACTTTCTCCTCACCTCGAGCCTAAACTTCCCCTGGCACAGCTTGAGACTGTGTCCTCTCATTCTGGTGCTGGTTGCCTGAGAGAAGAAAGCAACCTCCTCCTGGCCACTGTTCAGCCTGGAGAAGTGAATGCTTCAGGGAAAGCTTATAACTGTGTTTCAATATCCGAAAGGGACTTATGGAAGGCTGAGGAAGGACTCTTTAGGAGAGCTTGCAGTGATAGGAGAAGGGGCAATGGTTTGGAACTGGAGCAAGGTAGTTGGAGATGTCCCTGCTGAGTGCAAGGGGGTTGGGCAAGATGACCTTTGAGGGTCCCTTCCAACCCTATGCAATCTATACCACAGTGCTCTGGGGTGGAGGGCAGGAGGTATAACTGATCAGACCAGCCAGTACCGAGCCGTTAGTTTCTCTTCCTCAGCCACCTCCTGAGCATACCCAGGGAAAGGGCTTTGAAAAACTCCTTAGGGTTTTGAGAATCTGGTGGAGTGTTTTGGGAGAGGTCTGTGTTGTAGGGGAATCCTTGCAAGAGACTGCAGCTATGGACAACAGCAAGTTGAAACCATTCAGAATCCTAAATGGTGCTGAAACTGCAGATCTATGGAGGCCACAATGAGTTTATCTAAAACCTGTGAGTTTTAGGGAGAGCAGTGATCAGTTACTGACCTCCTTGCTGGGTCAAAAACCTGCATGTACCCTGTTAGGTGTCTTACATTGCTTAATTTTCCCATTTCCCCTTGATTCTGCTTTATAAGCTGACAAAGAGCATACTTGTAAGTTCACAGAAGGTTGGAAAAGTCCTCTAAGATCATTAAGTCTAACCTTGTACCCAACCTCCATGACCACTAGGTCATGTCCCAAAGTGCCACATCTACTCATTCTTTAAACACCTCCAGGGGTGGTGACTCCACCACCTCCTTGGGCAGCCTGCTTCATTGCCTGACTGCTTTTTCAGGTAAGAAGTTCTTCCTAATATCCAACCTAGCCCTCCTCTGGTGCAGCTTGAGGCCATTTCCTCGTGTCCTGTCATTAGTTACTTGGGAGAGGAGACCACCACCAGCCTCACTCCAGCCTCCTTTTAGGTAGCTGTAGAGAGCAAGAAGGCTTTTCCTTGCCTCCTCTTCTTCAGGCTGAGCAATCCCATAAGACCTACTCTCCAATCCCCTCAGCAGCTTCATTGCCCTAAGGTAAGATAAGTGAGGTGAAGTTTGAAAAGGTTGGAAGTCTCTCATATATATGCGTAGAAGAAGTAATTGCTCTTCTGGAGGGTAGAGACTTCCTCCTATTGCTGAGCCCCTCAGAGCTCCCCTGATGCCTCTTATGAATTATCTATGAGGAAACAGCAACATTGCCCTTTCCTTGGCATCGGCTGGCAAAGTCATCTCTGCTTTTGCCTTAGGAGGAGCAGGATGGATGTCCTGCGGCCCACCCTGATAAGGATTGGGGACCGCGTGTACAGGAAGAGTGTCATCCAAGAGCAAACCTACCAGCATGAGGAGGAGGACTTCTGTGCAGGTAAAGAGTGGTGACTGTGGTGCTGGCAGGATGAGACCACAGACATTGGGTGCCTAGGCAGTTCCTGATATCTTCTCTGATGTCTTTATGCACTCAAGGATCATAGGATTTGATGTAGGTTTGGGAGTTCCCTGCCCCCCCCCCACTTTGTAAAATGACCCAGACTAGAACTCAGCCGGCTGGAAGTTTAGGTGAAGCTCTATTTACAGCTCAGCACAATATACAAGCAGATATATACACTATATACAGCAATATTTACAGAAATATACAAGGTAAAGGTAGTACAGAAACACAAC
>WBNM01025029.1:1712-14085 GCA_013399055.1 Ramphastos sulfuratus
CATTTTTAAAAGTGGGGGGGGCAGGTAACTCCCAAACCTACATCATTGCTATCACAAAAGGAAGCGTGAATCCATCGTGTCACTTCATATATGGGTAAGCATCATAGAGTCTGTTCAGACTGCACAAGTGTTCCCTGTCAGGGTCCCATGCATTTCAGAGAATTGTGCCAGTACAAAATACATCAGGACTGAAAGCATTAAAATGAACACAAGCTTGGTCTAGGAGAGCCCTACAGCATCTGCACTTAAGAAACTTAATGCTGTGTTGGTTTGGGAGTTCCCCACAC
Organism: Ramphastos sulfuratus; assembly: GCA_013399055.1. Lineage (NCBI taxonomy): Eukaryota > Metazoa > Chordata > Aves > Piciformes > Ramphastidae > Ramphastos > Ramphastos sulfuratus. The sequence continues at coordinate 2,000 of WBNM01025029.1, forward strand.
ACACACACACCCTATATACAGGAATATTTACAGAAATATACAAGTTAAAGGGAATACAGAAACACAACACCCCTCCCAGAAATCAGAGACCCCAGGAGGGGCTCCCAACTACCCTTCCATCTTCTCCCCACCCCTATACCTTACCCCAGGGTTTGCCTTACATGCAAGGTGAGCTTGGAGGATCAGCCAGGGGGGATAGAAGGACAGTGGTTAGTGAGGTTACTCAGCAGAGAGGAGAAGGCAAGAAGCTAGAGAGACCGAGAGTGTCTGAGCCTGAGTGTCTTATCTATGTTTTGTGTTCTTATTCTTATACATCTCAGCAAGCCTATGAGTGAAGTAGACATCACCATCATTTTCCTTTCACAGCCTATAATTTTCTCCATTAAAATATACCAATTAGCCTCAAACCAGCACAAATGCCATGAGTGGAATTTGCACAGCCTACAGCCCTTTATGAATCTGAGCAAAGGTGTTTCCTCCTCAGGGATCTATGAATTTGCCAAATTATTCTTGCATAGGCCAGCACAAACATTTGTGCAGAATGAATGCTTCGTGTTGCAAGGAACAATGATTGCACTCAGTAACTAACACCACAAACTCACTGAGATAGGTTATGTCATGGCAGAAGATCAACTTTGTAGTTTTGCCTTTTCCAGTAGACTGACTTCATACATGGGATTAATGGAGTTTAGTGTATTCTGTAAAAGAAAGAGTGAAAGGGTCTGCTTGGAAGTTAACACCTGCTGTACAGGTGTGGCCAATGACAAGCAGTTCACAGCCAATTCTTAGGAAGATATTTATGACAGCATGTCACAGAAGGTTCTTTTTTTATATTGCACTTGATTTCTAGCAATCAGTGATTTATTAATTGCCTGTTAGAGACATTTTAAAACTAAACTTAACATTATTGACAAATGGATATGGTTCATGAATGCAGACATCAGGGATCTAGTAGAATGCTATAAGGATCATTGATGGATTTGTACACAGAGATTGCACTGTACCTACTGGTCTATCTGTAACTGTTGGGCTGGGACTTTAGTCTCTTATTTGCATAAACTATAAAATTACCCTCAAAAAAGTATTCCAAATTGTCAGCATAAGAATATTTTGATCCTCCATCAGGAGGCAAGAAAAGAAGAGAAATAACAAAAGAGCAGATGGTAGAAGAAATAACCAACATGTTGTATGCAACAGTGAAGGAAGATGGGAATCTTGTAGGAAGAAAATATGTTTTGTTTAAAAATGGTAGGCAAAGAAAATCTTTAGTTCCATACTTGAGACACTGTGAACCTCCAGAACTCAGAAATAATTTAGAAATAAGTTCTATATACAGTTCTGGAGCTCCCAACACACGAAGGACATTGAACTGTTGGAGTGAGTCCAGAGGAGGGCCATGAAGATGCTCAGAGGGATGGAGCACCTCTCCTGTGAGGACAAGCTGAGAGAGTTGGGGCTCTTCAGCCTGGAGAAGAGAAGGCTTCCAGGAGACCTTGTAATAGCCTTCCATTATCTGAAAGGGGCCTACACAGGGCTGGGGAGGGACTATTTATAAGGTCTTGCAATGACAGGACCAAGGGGCAATGGGTTTAAACTGACAGAGGGGAGATTTAAAGTGGATGTTAGGAAGAAGTTCTTTCCAGTGAGGGTGGTGAGACACTGGAACAGGTTGCCCAGGGAGGTTGTGGCTGCTCCCTCCCTGGAGGTGTTCAAGGCCAGGTTTGATGAGGCTTTGAGCGACCTGTTCTAGTGGGAGGTGTCCTTGCCTATGGCAGGGGGTTGAACTAGATGATCTTTGAGGTCCCTTCCAACCTAAACCATTCTATGATTCTATGATATTTTCTGTGTTTCTTTCTACTATTGAAAATGTTAAAACATGATCCATAGAGCTTAGTGCCTTTGACTGCAAGAAGTTATTTAATTTATTCATGCTACATTTACTTTTTATATTCAGCCTTGAGTAATCATGAGAACAGCTGGCGATATTGCCACAAAAGAGTACAAAATTTGTGAGAGCTCCTACAGCCTCGGGAGGCAAATATCAGTGCTGGATGGGTAGTGCACATAACTGTGCATGAAAAAGTTTTGAAGGCTAAGGCAAAGTATATAATGTGCAAGCTCATATTTCAGGTAAGTCTCAGCTGAGGGATGTTCTTCTTTCATATGCCTGGAAGGTTATATCCAAAGTCACTTTAATGTTGGCAACAGCGTAGCCTCAGTGGAACACAGTCTTCATTTACTGTATTTCAATGTTGTAGCTAAGGGATTTTTCTTAAATATTCATTGTTCGTTCAAACACATCACTATTTACAGAATTTATTGGGGTTTTAGTACCTTCAAGAATCTACTCTTTTTTTTTTTCCCCAGGTATACTGTGCCGTCTACTGCGTGAAGTAAATAAATAATCAGTACAGTTTCCATCTCAAACTTTCAAACATTTGAAAGAAATCCACTACCATCCTGTTCTTTAGAGTCAAGATGAAGATCCAAACTGTGTAAATTGTATGCCAGTAAAAGGGGGATAACTATGGGCGTAGGCGTCCAGTCAGAGCTGCAGAGTTCTCATACTGACATTTGGAAAGGAATCAATGTACATCTTGCAATGCTTGAGACTAATGGTTGACAGTAGCAACCCTGGGTCAAAAAAGGGCAGAGATTATAACCAATTAAAGGAAAAAAAATACTTTCTAGTGTGTCTTAATTGTGTTTGATGTTTTAGATAATTCCTCTTTTACTTGTCTTTACATTTTTAAGCCTAGAAACAAATAGCATAGCAGAGGAGAAGCAATTTCACAGCACTCAGTACTTACGAAGCTAAATTGTTGTAAGTCAATATTCTTCCTAGGCAATGAGCATTAAATGTAAATGTATTATTTGAAAACATATTGCAAACTGCTTGAATAAAGAATATCCAAAATTCATCTGTTCTACAGCAGAAATGACTGGGAAAATGGCAGCCTTCACCAAGACATTGAGGAGGACTGATCATTATAATTAATATATGACCTCAGTACTACTGAAATATGTAAGAAATACATTGCCTTAAGAAAATTAATTTTATCATGCTTTCACATCCATATTAGATAATGTTATAGACAAACTAAACAGAGAAACTAGAAAAGTGTGCCTAAGCATCCATCCTGTTACATTCAGACAGCTCACTAAGCTAATGCAAATGCACAAAAGTACTTGAACGTATTTCAGAGAAACAGAGACAGCACAAACCACAACTTCTCAGTTCAACATTTTGGCTGGAATAAAAGTTCTCCAGTAACCCTGGAAGCAGATACTTGACTCTCTTCTGAAAGCAATGTACACAAAGAGAACATAGAATCATCATAGAATCATAGAATCATAGAATGGTAAGGTTGGAAGGAGACCTCAAGGATCATCTAGTTCCAACCCCCTGCCATAGGCAGGGACACCTCCCACAAGTAAAAGTCACTCAAGGCCTCGTCCAACCTGGCCTTGAACCCCTCCAGGGAGGGAGAAGCCACAACCTCCCTGGGCAACCTGTGCCAGTGCCTCACCACTCTCACTGGAAAGAACTTCCTCCTAACATCTAGCCTAAATCTCCCCATGCCAGTTTAAACCCATTGCCCCATGTCCTGTCATTGCAAGACCTTATAAATAGTCCCTCCCCAGCCTTCCTGTAGGCCCCCTTCAGATACTGGAAGGCTACTCTAAGGTCTCCTGGAAGCCTTCACTTCTCCAGGCTGAAGAGCCCCAACTCTCTCAGTCTGTCCTCATAGGAGAGCTGCTCCAGCCCTCTGATCATCTTTGTGGCCCTCCTCTGGACTTCACGCTTCATAAATGCCATGAAGACATGGATATTAATGGGAGTTATATTCCCAAATAATTTCCAAGCTTCAGCTAAGTTTCTCTCTAAAATGGCATAGGAATTAAAGCACACCCTGATCTTAGAGAACCCGTTCAACTACAACTACAATATTTGCACAACACCTGATGAGCAGAAATCTGAGTTAATATGAATAATGGCAACAGAATCTCAAAAACAGTGTTTCCATGTTATGAAATGGTGAAGGCATGCATGGGACATCACCATATTTTTGTAGCAATACTCTGGCAGATATATAGAAAGTGTGCTGACATAAGCATCACACATGATGCAGGCTCTCATAGAATCATAGAATCATAGAATGGAAAGGTTGGAAGGGACCTCAAGGATCATCTAGTTCCAACTCCCTGCCATAGGCAGGGACACCTCCCACTAGCACAGGTTACTCAAGGNGTGCCAAAACCAGTAAAGATTTGGAAATTAAGTTTCGGACTGATTCTAAAGAAGATGCTAAACAGAGATACAAGAGAGACGGAGACTTGAGATGGACTTTGAAAAGTAAGGCCGCTGTCAAAAAATCCTTCAGTAAGTAACAGCTCTGAAAGCACAGAAAATGAAACTTGGATGTTTGGAAGTGATCATGAGTTGAAGACAAAGAAAATTCTCTCATTCAATCTGATGGTTAAAAGGAATTTTTTTACCAGCTGGAAAATTCTTTAAGTTATCTGAGGTGGAGGTAGGTTTTAACGACCTCCTTGACTCCTCAATGCTATTATAATTTTGGTTAAATTTTAGCCAACTCAGTCTCTAGGTAGGGTAGATTTTCCTTTTCTCTTCTTTGTTTTCCATGTTTCACTCGCAGCACATCTGTATCCAGATTTATTCTACATCTCTTCCTCCACTTTCAGAGGGCTGAAAAGCTCTCTTCAACTACCATTACTCACTCTACACATATACTGCGACAGGTGAGCAAAAACTATCTCTGCTTTTATACTGTTTCTTTCTTATATGAGTGAGGAGCCTTATTCTGAACAAAGCACTTTTCTTTCCATCTGACCCAGATTCACCCATAATGCAAGCTGTAATGTGCACAGTATCCTACCAAAATGCAGGGCCAATATGAGTGGAGTCACTGCGGTTTTGTCCCCCTGTCACTCTAACCCTAAGAGTTTTCTGCTTTTCATTTTCCCTCTGGATTTTTCAATTCTCCAAAGCACTGCTACTTGACCTGTGACACTCACAATGAAGAGCAGGGTCTGCTTGGTGATCTACATGCTTTCCAAGAAACCTGAAGTGAGGTAGCCAAACACTCATCAGGGAACAGGGGTTGTAAGGTAAAAGGCAATTGCCAAGGCACTGGGATGATCTATATATTTTTTAGTTCACACACGCATGTATTTCAAAGTCTACTCTCTGACTATTTGACCCACATGGGCAAGTATTCATGCAAAAAGAAACTATCTGTTCTGTTGTTCATAAATTCTACTTGAGTAATTCTCAGAGCTCAAACTAAGGGCCATCTCACATGCCTGGCAGCCAAAGACATTTAACTTCTGGCGGCAGCACAGTTATTTGTCTACAAAATCAATAATTAATAGGGGAAAGAGAGGCTGCATAAAACTAAGAGTAAAAGAAAACCAGTAAAATCTCTAAAATACAAATACAGGAAATAAAGCACTCTTTATTTTACTATGCTGAAAATTTAAATCAAAGATACTTACACCCAGTAGTCAGCTTAACAGCAATAAATCACCAAGATTACAGTTCTCCATAGCATGCAAGTACTGAGGTCTTACCTAGCTGCCTCAGCAAATAGTTTTTCTGTGAGGGCAAATAAGCAGGTGAATAAGGAATGTTTAAGACTGAAGAGTACTTTGAAACGAGGTAATTTAACTCCTGTTTTCCTTGCCTTCAGCTGACCCTGTCAGTATCTCCATAGGAGACCTCTGATTGATTCACTGTGATCCCATTTGGTTGTGTTAAACACCTTTCCCACTCGAAGATCACAGAAAACAGCAGAGTCGCTTGGTTTCAGGAAAGAAAGGCAAAGTGTCAGGGAACTAGTAGTGGTGTCCAAGTTTCAGCATGGAAAGCTCAATCCCATAGTGACCTCGTGGACAGCTGGATTTGTGGAGCCCAAACCTAACAACAGCATTGCAAAGGTTCTCCTCTATCCTACATTTGAGTGGAATGATGTAGCACAAGCTCCACATGTGAAAACTCACCATGCTCATTGCCTCTTTGAAAGTATTTTTCTTCATATAAACAACGATCCAGCTCAGAGCTATTAATGATTTTCAGCGTCTCATGTTCCGTTTGAAATTGCTTTGTCCAACATAATAAGAAATTAAATAACATGAAAAATAAACAATTTAGCAAAACTTCAGGCAATGAAAATACTGGCACATTGTAAACCGATGACCCAGATTTCAGACAGCAAAAAACTAAATGATTGCCTCCAGGAGAATCCCTGGTCGGAAGGAAAAGGTAGATAGCCAATTTCAGATACTTGGTGTTGAAGCTGTGTTGCCACAGAAGTTCGTCTCCAACTGTTTCTCTGCACAGCCTTCTTTGCATTCAAACAAGCATGACAGTCTGCTCTTGGAACAGGAGGCTGTGATTCAGACACTCCTTGGGTGCCTACACCTGTGCCAACCAGAGGCAGTGGCTGCCACCTTCACAACTGAGCCTGCACAAACAAATGAGAAGCAGCAGTCACTGTCATGGTAGGCCTAATCAGGCAAAAATAGGCTTATACATGTCCTGGCTTGCCCAGACATGTTTTTTCTGCTCTCTCTCCTTCTGTTTTGGGGAGAGCAACCACGGGAAAGAAGACAAAGGATCTGGAGCCACTAAGTCTGGGGTCTGTGGCCTGCCCAGACCCTGCGTAAACAAGGTGCCCAGGGTTGCCTTGTGCAAGGCTGTGTTCTGCCCTAAAAAGGGTAAAGTAAGCCTATGGCTTCACCCAATANTCTATTTACCCCTCCACTACAGTCACCCATGGTATTGAAGCAGCAGAGTATTGGGGGCTCTTGTCACTCTGCAACCACCATAAAGCTATGTGCAGGTGTGCCAAGAATGACTCAGCTAAACTGGGTTCCTAATGCACCTGCGCTGTCACATGAGCAACAGTGTGATCCACTCTGCTATGGGACCACCTCTAACAACTGCCCCTAGACAGGGAACAAAGAGGAATTTAGGAATAAAAGGTACCACCACAAGCTGTTTGTGTGCACCTGCCACCAAGAAGACATTGACCACATGTCATTGACATTGGCCACTGGAACTCAGAGTGGTGATACATTACATCTGTTACTCCTGATCTGATCTTACTCCACTCTCTGTGGCATGTACTAGGTAATAGCCTCACCTGCTTTAAAAGCCATTGTGTGATCAAAATGACCTGCACAAATCTGTAATTAATAAATCTGTAATCTTTCTAGCCATTTCAGTGTCATGATGCCCCACCTCACTCCTTAGACATTCTTAAAGAACCTCCAGTAAACTCTTCCTCTGAGGTCAGATCACAACATTCAGCCTATACTTCATGCCATCCAGGGTATAAGTATAAAAGAGAAGGGGAGGATACAAGTAATAGGAAGAACTAAGGTATCTCTACACCAGGTTTGCCATGGGTGGAATTTCATGACCATTATTGTCTTCTCAGGCTACCTTAAGTTTTCAAACAATGGCCAAAAGATGGTATAAAGGTGAAGAGAGTGCATCTTACTTGAGCTTAATATCCTTTTTCATAAGATGCACTCCTTTAACCTGTTAAGTATGAAACAGATGCAGTCATACAATTAAACAAAATCTACTCTTTTAACTCATGCAAGCAATCTCAAATGTTATTGGCTATGCTGACAGTTGGCAGTGCTTCACAGACCAGTTAGCTTCTACATCATCCTGAGTGGGTAAAGCATCATCTCCAAAGGATGGGTGCTTGGCCGTGTCACACAAACTAGTTTCAGGCTGTGCATTATGGCCAAAACAAGAGCAACCGGTTTCAGAGGAACTGCTGTTGTGAGTACAGTGAGCAGAATACTTCTTGTCTGAAGTCTCTTCTGTTTGCAGTACGATACTTACGGTGCTACCAATGGGCTAGACACTAAATAGGGTAACAAGAAAGGCACAGGAAAGCTCACATTTCAAAGAGAAAAAGAAAGGATGAAAGATAATTATTCACAGGGACTTGTGTCTTGATCATGGTCTATCTCCAGTGATGCAGATGAAGATGTCTCTATTTCTGCAAGCAGAAATTATCTCTTGGTGATGCAGATTTTGACCACCAGTTTTGTCCAGATCTCACTCGCACACTCTAATAAAAGGTGGTCTGGCAGAGAAGCATATAAATAGTAAGGAAAAGATTGTGGTCAAAGCAATCAGTGTGAAAGTCTGGGCTGCAAAAAATAATGTGGTGATTATTTGCAATATCTAGCATGTTCCAGATAATGCTAATGCTGCACTGGCTCCAGACAGCACCTAAATGTTCCAGGTGCAAAAATAGTACAAGTTCATCCTCAACTTCTTTTGGCAAAACTAAAACAGAGAAAAGAGGGGACACATTTTCTAAGTACAGTACTGTGCTGGTTTGAGGCTAATTAGAATATTTTAATGAAAAAAATAGATTATAGGCTGTGAAAAGAAAACAATGGTGATGTCTACTTCACTCATAGGCTTGCTGAGATGTATAAAAACAAGGACACAGATATAGATAAGGGAGAGAGTCTCTTGCTCTCTCTGGGAGTCAGTGTGTCTTTCTGCTGTGTAACCCAACTAATTCTGCTTCTAACCCCCCTGGCTGATCCTCCAAACTCACCTTGCATGTAAGGCAGATCCTGGGGTAAGGTAGAGGGGTGGAAAGAAGGTGGAAGGGTGTTTGGGAGCCCCTCCTGGGAACTCTGATTTCTGGGAGGGATATTGTGTTTCTGTATCATCTTTAACTTGTATATTTCTGTATATTTCTGTAAATATTCATATATATAGTGTATATATCTGCTTGTAAATTGTGCTAAGCTGTAAATATAGCTTCCTTCCTTAACTTCCAGCCAGCTGAGTCTAGTTTGGGTGATTTTCATAGAGCGTGGTGGGGCAGGTAACTCCCAAACCATCACAAGTGCCCAGATGATGACTGCTCCTATTTTGATACTGCAATGTTTAAACAGCCATTTATTTATAATGAAATATGTAAAGCTTACCCGAATTATTCATTAGACAGGCCACTAATTCTGTTCCTCTCTTCCCCTTAGAGAAAGTCATCTGATGCCAGCTATTAAATTACATACAGTAAAAGGAAAGTTCTTAAGTTACCTAGCAAATGTCAGTGTATGAGGTAGATTTTCAGCAGTGGGCAAAGCATCTTTACCTTGGACTTAATGCAGTTTTATAGGAGCATGCTTTATTTGTCATCTCCAAAAATACAAAACTTGCAGCTGCAAGAGTCAACATAAATATTCAAACTGTTAATGCATTAACACAAGTGGCAGTAGCAGATCGCAGAGCTTAGCACAAAATCACAAATAACTAAATGCAGTGTAGTGTTTTGCTTCTCCAGGCAATCAGAACCACGCATAACATTATAGTGCAGCTGGTTAGTACCTCATGTCATGTAATTTAAGTCTCCTTAATGAATAAGAAGAACTTTGAAGCAGTTTCTAAAGAAATATGACTTTGGTCCTATGGTATCCATCTTAGGCTTTTCTTGTCTTGTCTCCAAGCACATTTCTGACAATCAGAGTAATGGCTTCTGTAGATTATTATGTACATTTCCACTTTTAGCATACAATGTGAAAAATAGGTGTTATTCCACGGCTTTGTGCAGCTGTGCAGTGTATATTTTAGAAGGGCAAACGCTAGATGGTATGAGACTATTCCCATCAGCAAATTAATAGCTTGCGCACTGGGAGCAGTGCAAAAGAGAAGGGCAATAAAGGTTTCTCCATTAGGGTGATCAGGCAATACTCACACACTTGGCTTGTTGTGAGAAGTGATACTATCCTGGTAACAACCTTATTATCTGTCTCATTTTGATCCAGAATCATAAAACTCTCATCCCTCCATGTAATTTCTGATACGCTCAGTAGCCCTGATAATTGAACTACACTCCTAGGACTTCTTTAGCATGCTAAGATACCTTACCAGCTAATGACTGGCAATTAAACTCTCTAATATGAATAGGAAAAAAAAATACATTAATTAATCATCAGTACATTAGATAAGCAAAAAATAACAAAACTTGTGCTGTGGTGCAGAACCCAAAATTTAAAAAAAAAAAATATATATATATATAAAAAATACTATTTTTATATATAGNTCCTTGAGGTCTCCTTCCAACCTTACCATTCTATGATTCTATGATTTACATATGTGCTATATAAATATGATAAAAGAACAGGGTATAAAAATAATTCTTAAAACTGGACTCTGGTATGGGTTTTCATACAGAAAATAAATCATGTGCATCTTCCTAGGATTTAGATGTGAAAAAGCCGCCTGGAGCTATGATAGCAGCTGAATGCTTCATTCTGTGAAGAGCTAATATTTTCAGCAACAGCAACTGCACTTCACGGAGATCAGATAAATCACTACAATAAATATGAGCTACAGAAGAAGAGACAGTATGTTTTCTTAATTTATTCGTTCATCTCTTCATAATATACATTGATGCACTGACGTTAAGGTATACAAAACACTAAAAGAAACAGACAGGTGTCTGGGCCCATAGAGCTTTTGTTTTGTCTTGACCATTAAATTCTAACAATAGACCCGAGATTAAATTATTCACTCCCATTTCCAGAATTGTGATATGAAAACATTCTGTTCTGGAACAAAACATAAAACTTGAATTAATTGCCTTGCCAAGCCATTGTATAGACTCTTTGAAAAACATGTTGAAGACATACACTGTTCACAGAACACCCTGGAGATCAATGTGTTATGCTTAGGCGGTAATGTATTTTATGCTGGCCGCAGCATTACCAGTCAGTTAAGTATTTTCTCAGTTAGACCCTTGAGAATTTTGCAAGTAATTAATGATCATGAGAAATGAGAAGATTCATTACAAGTAATACACATTTTTTTTACAAGATATGTCATTATTTGAGTTTGTCATAAAGCAGCACCTGTGATGTTAAAAACTTACACGCTAAGGACTATAGGCTTAGGAAATAAATCTACAGAGGGACTGGAGCACTGAAATATGAAATCCTGTGTCACCCACATTTCACAAACCCATGACAGTCTGTATACAACCAGACACTTTTCAGAGGAGCTTTACTGGAAGAGCAAGCTGTCTAAAATCTAGAAACAAGCAGGATTAGACATAGCAATACAATTAGTTACAAGAGGTGTGGAAGAGGATAATGGACCTAAGCATCCTCAGCAATACTGTAAATTTAAATTGGAGTAAGGGCTTGAGTTCAGGTCTGAGTGTGTTTTATAAGCTGGAATAGCTATGTGCTGGTTTGAGGCTGTCAAGGTCCGGAGAACAGAGATTAACAGTATCTCTGTCCAGAGGAGCAAGACTTGTTCTTTCAGATTTCTGTGTTGTGAAATTAAGGTGCAAATGAGACCAGATATCACCACAGAACTATTTATTAAAGGATAAACTGGAACAAAACAAAGGGAGAGTGGAAAGAGAGGAAAGAGGGAGAGGGAACAAGGGAGAAAAAGAGAAGAGCAGGGAAGGAAAAGAGCAGGGATTATATTACCATCAGCTGCAGATGGGGATGAGAGAGAGAGAGATGCGTGCCCGGCCCATGGATTTTCTTCTGTGGGGTTGCTCTGCGGGAGTTGTTCCTTGGATTCTTCTAGTGGAGGTGCCCCAGTGGTGATGGTCCGGTGGAGGTGCACAGAGGATGTGCACACGGTGAAGTGCATGGTGGAGTGCACTGGGGAGGACCTCTGTCCCCTTCCTGCACCACTTACCTGTCCATACCCCAAATACACAGAAGCCTTTTCTCTTTGGGGTAGCTGGTGTGAGGTGTCACATCCTGGGCATTCAAGCCAGGCTGGAGTCTCAGAATTCCACAAAGACACTCTATCTCTGTGGATTAGCATTCCTGAGCTCTTGGGCAGGAATCTGGGCCAAGTCCATAAAGGTGCTGTTCGCATCCCTGAGCTTTGCCAGGAATCTGGGCAATCTTTATCAAAAGCAAGCTTTATCTTTGTTGATTTGAACAAAGGAGCGAGGATCAGACTCTCACAGAGGCTAATTGGAATATTTTAATGAGAGAAATTAGATCGTTGCCTGTGAAAATAATAACGATGTCTATATTACCCACTGGTT